>JABUQX010045264.1:0-32500 GCA_015478945.1 Trachelipus rathkii | reverse complement strand
GAATTCACACTTACACTTATACACTACATTCACGTATGGACAACTTACACTCACCCATAGATACTTGCACTTACATTTACACTTATTCACACGTACAAACACACGACCAACCCTTTGGTCGTCCATGGGTCAATTTTGACCCACGGTAATTTTTTGTCCTTCCTTTAGGGACTTAGCCCTTTTTTTGATGTCTTAACCTTGTTTGATCATGATATTTCGCTTTTAACTTGCCATAATACCTGGGTCAATTTTGACCCAGCGCTAACTTGATGGGCTTTGATGGTTTCCATCCACCGTAGAAAGTATCAGTGATGTTCTCATCTAGTTTTTCTATGAAGTATTCTATGAGTGCCTGGTGAGTGCCAGGTGAGTGCCAAGTGAAGTGCCAATGAGTGCCAATGAGTGCCAAGTGAGTGCCAATGAGTGCCAAGTGAGTGCCACATGTGCAAGTGAGTGCCACATAGTGCCAACTGAGTGCCACTTTTTTCAAGCCTTTTCTAGCCTCCCCTGAGCCTAGAATAGCCGTAATACGGGTGTCTACCCCTAGGTAATAAGGTATGAGGATTCGAATGGTGTACATTACAATCTGCTAGAATGCTTCCTACTACGAGTTAGTATTTTTATACACCTTATAGCAATCACCAGAATATATATCTAAAGGAGTTACACGAAGCAGTTTGAGACACGCTGTCGCCAAGACGTTTCCGAGTCCGAGTCCGCGTCGCAGGTGAACACCGTCGCGAACCGCCCGCCGCGTGCGCCAGCAAGGCGCAATATTTCCCGCCCGCCGCGTGCGCCCGCAGGCTCATATTTCCGCGTACCCGCCGCCGCGTGCGTCCGCCAGACGCAAAATTCCCGCGTGAACGAAAAATATTGATATCAATGTAAACTATTCAAAAGAATTTCGTTCAAATCTACTAATGAGTCATTCCATTTTTTACTTACATTGTACGAAAAATTTTAATTAAAAACATATACTTTACAATCCTTAAAGCAGTAAAGATAAAAATCAATAGAGGTGTTACCTAACACCTAGGGGAATTAGTATGCTTTGTTTACTGCTTTAAACTGCTTTAACTTTCTGCTTGACTGCTTTAACTTTCTGCTTTACTGCTTTAAGCTTCTGCTTTACTGCTTTAACTCATATACATTTCAAAATACCTTAAAGCAGTAAATCAGTAAATTCAATAGAGGTGTTACCTAACACCTAGGGGATTAGTAATGCTTTTGTTTTACTGCTTACTGCTTTAACTTTCTGCTTTACTGCTTTAACTTCTGCTTTACTGCTTTAACTTTTCTGCTTTACTGCTTAACTTTCTGCTTTACTGCTTTAACTTTCCGCTTTAACTGTTTTAAACTCATATATTTATTAACATTATGTTTTCTTTTATATTTTTTATTTTTGTTTTATTACTTTTTATTTATTATTTCTATTTTTATTTTTTTTTTAATACTTTTTTTTTTTAAATGCAGAAATAAAAACAATATATATTTTTTATAAATAAACATTTTTTTTTAAAATAAAATGTTACGAAATTTTATTAAACACATATTACTTTACTGCTTTACAGCTTTAATTTAATCTCATTATTCATTATTCACTTAACGAGTATGGATGTGGAAGAAATTTACGTTCCGGAGTCCGGCTACATGTCTTGTAGCTGGACCTACAGGATGTGGTAAAACCTTTCTATTATTAAATATTTTAAAGGAAATGGAGATTTTTGAACAAACCCCTGTAAAAATAATATGGTGTTATAATGTTTATTAGGAAAAATTTAAAGAATATAAAGATGTGATTCAATTTCATGAAGGCATATACGATATTAGATCGCTGGACAATATACATGGACACAAAATTATTGTATTAGATGATTTAATGGCACAAATTTCGAATTTGGAAAATGCAGAAGCGTTCAACAGTTTTTTATTCTCCATCTAAATATCTCTGTGGTTTTTATAACGCAGAATATTTTTCAATCAAAGCAAGCATATGCGAAGTGTTTCTTTAAACACACAGTATTTGCTGTTGTTTGGTCAGAGAAGAGACATGAGTCAAAATTAATGTATTGGCAACTCAAATGTTTCCCCTTCAAAAGAAGAAAAGAGTTCTTAAAAGTATATAATGAGGTTACTTCGATCCCTCACGGTTATTTGAATCGTTGTGAACTTCAGCCCCAAAACAAACGCCACAGAGTTTGCCCGTACACATTCTTCCTATGAATAGAAACTGTATCCACATCCTGAATAATGAGTGCTCTAGTTGCAAAGTATTACTCTTATAAAAAAATTAAAAAGCCTGAAACCTTCTGAAAAACGTAAACTAATTAGTGAGGAATGAGAAATTCATCCAGTGTGTATGTGAAGTCTGGTTTAATCTTATAAAAGGAAATGTTCTTTTAAACAAACCTCGAAGGTAAAGCTACGCCGTTATAGAAACATCATTAAAAAAAACTCTCCCTCAACATAAAAAATCTGAAAAATAAAAAGAAGTTTACTACAGAGAGAGGAGGGTGTATTCCTACCATTACTCTTCTCCGTTATAGCTCCACTGATATCTAAGTGGCTGTCCCCATAATGAAGAAGGTTGCTGTACTTCCATATAATGAGTATGAGAAAATGAAGTATAATAATAATACAGCATCTGTACAGAATTCAGTTCCTCAGATTCATCATTCACAACCTCAATATGGCCAGTTATTGCCACACCTTGCGCAAAATCCACAATCACAGTTTCATCATTCACTACCCCCATATACGCAGATATTACAACCCAATGCATTGACATTACATCCTCTTTCACATCAGCAACAACAGCTGTACCAACAGAATCCTTATATTGTGAACGAATCATTAGCTTTTCAGCAGTCTCTACCTCATAGCTTATATTTCTAAAGTTGAACAGATAACCAAATATGAGAAAGAATGTCAGAATATTAAATTCAGACATTAACATCCATGAGAAACGCATCTTATACCAAGATGCCATACAAAAATTGATAGATCTTAAAGACATGCACCTACATCCATCCCTACGTATCCCGCTAGCCGATAATGTAGATATTCCTAATGAAGTAAAACTTGAAGTGAAAAATGAAGATAAATTTAAAAATATCCTAGAGGAGAGCTTACCTATTAGAGTGCGTAAATCAGGAATAGCTTTATATAATATTTTAAAAGACCAATTAACTTTGAATGAAGCAGGACAGATCGTAATTGATGATGAAATAGTTAAAGGATCAAATATTGTGGATTTGATAGCTGATCTCTCACGTAGCTGGAAGAAAGGCCCTGTAAAAGGATGGAATGATAATCAACAAGAATTCCAGACCTATTAATTTCTCCAGAAGTTTAATCTTAAAACAACGCGATTAGCAAGACTTAGATAATATCCCGTTACGCATGACCTGATTCAAGTCCATCAGGCACTTCTTACGCATCAGATAAATTTAAACGTGTTACCAGAGGACGAACAAGAAAAACACCTTATAATAGGCATAGTTGGATTAAATCGTAATTATGTATTATCACATATTTATTTAGTTGTAATGTTTGTGTATAAATAAATGTTATTTTAAATCTTTTTCTCTTTCTTTAACCCTTGTGACCTAATATATATATATATATATATATATATATATATATATATATATATAATATATATATATTATATATATATATATATATATATATATATATATATATATATATATATATATATATATATATATATATATATATTTATAATATATATGCCTCTTAACGGTGTCAGTTAGAACAACATAGAGGCGGAAGGAGGTAGTTGATAAGTATTACTTCAATCTGAGGGAGCCAAATAGTTTTGGGGGATTCACTAGGTTTGCTTTAAGGTATCCTAATATTGAGAAAAAAAGAGTTAAAAGCATATTTGGAGGGTGAAGAGGCATTTACTCTACATAAACCTGTAAGAAAAAAATTTCCTACACGGAAAACCATATCTCCGCAGCTCGATAGCATATGGCAGTTAGATTTATCGGAAATGATTAAATACAGCTCTTATAATGAAGGTTTTCAATATATACTTTTTACAATTGACGTATACTCTAGATACTTGTGGTTGAGACCAATAAAAGATAAAAGATCAGCTACAGTCGCCGATGCTGTACTTGAAATTATAGAGGACGAGCGGAGAACACCTAAATCATTTTGGACAGATTCAGGAATGGAGTTCAAGGGGCGAGAGTTTCAGGAGATGCTCTGGGAGTATGGTATAAGCTATTACAATACATTTTCCGTAAACAAAGCGGCAATAGTTGAAAGAGTCCAACGTACTATTAAAGAACGCATGCATAGGTATTTTACTAAAATGAATACTTTTAAATATATTGATATACTGGACGATCTGGCTTATTCTTATAACAGGTCTTACCATAGAACTATAAAGTCAACTCTTTAGAGATGAAAAAAACAAAAGGAGGTATGGGTTATAAGGGTAAAAAAGAAAAAAAAAAAAAAGATAATTCAGGAATAAAGGTAAACGATTATGTAAGAGTTTCTCGAACAGAAGAAAGGTTTAGAAAAGGATATGAATCCGGTTGGACTACGGAAGTTTTTAAAGTCCACAATATCCGACCATTCAGTCGTGATAGTTTAAAGTTATATTATCTGGAAGATTTAAATGGTGAAAAAATAAAAGGCGGATTTTATAAACAGGAAATACAAAAAGTAAGGTTCAATCCTGTAACTCATGAATTTAAATTGAAAAAATATTAGCTACGAGAGGTAAAGGAAAAAATAAGCAGTTACTTGTGAAATGGAAGGGATATCCTGCCAAGTTTAATACTTATATAAAAGCAAGTGAAGTTAAGAATCATTAATCAGTTGTCATTATAATCATGGAGAGTGTAGATCACTTTTATATAACTCTGCCTTCTTCAGCCTCCTTGGATTTACATCCTGATAATAAACTCTCGGATTTTACAACTGTGCTAATGAATCCTATACAACTTGAAAGAGAGGCATACGAAGTAGGATTATGTGAAATGATATTAAATACGGACATAGAAAATTTACCTCACAATCTATTCTGGATGGGGGTGTACAGAAGTGTAGAATGTGTTGAAACTATATTACAAGCGGAAAATACTCGTTTTCTGAAAAGAACTACAATTGCCAAAAAGATGAATACGACAACATTTGCTACAAAAGAATACTTCTTTGATAATTTACTTTGTGGCGGTCAATATTTTAAATCGGTGCCTGCTATTTTTAGTCATTTAAACGTTCTCTCTTTGATATGAGTATTATGTGTAAGGACTTGGTATACAAAACTAGAAATGCGTACCTATGAAGATAAAGTAATAATATTGCTTTAAGTTCAAAAAGTTAAATGTAAACCTTACGGAGACGGGACATGTTTTTCTCGGAACGATCACCATGGCAGCGTAAACATATTCGTAGACGTGATGCTGAGTTGGATATACTTCATGATATCCCTACTATGTTGAAGAGGGTTATACTATCTGTGGAGAATAACCGCATGACTCCCCATGAACAAAAAGATGAAGCAGATCGAGTACTGCATTATACATGTACCCCATCCGAGATGCTCAATCATCCAGGTATGGCTTATGTATATACAAATATAATTGATCATCAATATGTAGGTAATACTAAAGCTCTTTTATTAAGAGTAGTATATTTTCCCAAAGAGAGTAAAGTTATAACATTCCCTAATGTTCATTATCTACCTCTGAATAGATCAAATTTTGACTCTGTACGCGTGCATATAAAAGATGTAGAAGGAAATCCTTTTCCCTTTACATACGGCGCATTGTTATGCAAAGTTCATATTAGAAAGAAGCAGATGCAGTAATTACAGGATAATGGAATATATATATAAGAGGTGTAGTCAGATATATTTTTTCATTCCTTAACTACCTCAACAGTGTAAAGATAGTATAAGAACAGATCTCCTTTAAATAATGGACCGCAAGAGAGGTATTCGGGGCAACAAAAATGCGAGGGGGTATTTGGCTTGGTGGATTTTTTTGGCCAAGCCTATGGAGAAGTGCAAGCCTCTACTCAGGAGAGGCGGGGAATATATAGGTAAAAGTATAAGAACAGGTTTGGCATATATCTCAAGATATCTGCTGCAGGAATAACCCTCGTAAGCAATTAAAAAGACGTATAGCCGCATGTTTCAGATGAGATGTTGGATGATGTAAGCGTAAAATAAGACGTTAAAATGTCAGGACGGGCGAGGGATAAGAAATTGTCAATAGAAAAAAGACTAAAGCGGAAAAAACCTTAAAGAAAAATGTATTGATGTATTTGCTATTTAATTAATAATTGGCATCTTTTACATACAATGTGTGTATATAGTAAAGGTTTTTCATGAAAATTGTTCTTCCGCTATATGCTCGCACATACAAGATGCTTTCCTTCATCCTTCTAGTCCTGAATTGTTGTAAGAGTGAATTGGATCTCTTCTCAATGAACCCTACACAAGATTAGCCGTTCAAAGCGAGTCCAACTTTATCAGTATTAATCCTCTGCATTCAATTACCAATACAGATGTTCCTCTAGAGTTCAATATTCCAGGTACTTCTGATCAATACCTAGACCTCTAATGTGTTTTTATATGTAAAAACGAAATTGACAAAACCTGATGGTACAGATCTTCCTACAGGTGATGACCATATAGTATATACAGAATCAAATTTCCTGTATACATGTTTCGCCCAGGTTGAAGTCTATCTTAAAACGAACTTACTGTGCAATCAAGCGGCCTAATTAATATCTTATAGAAGCTATATAGAACATTTGTTAAATTATATTCAGACGAATGCTAAAAACAGTCTCATCTCAAATCTGTGGTTTTTAATACGGCTTCAAAGAATGAAAAAGCCTGCAACATATAGATAAAGCAGCTAAAGTCATAAATTAATACTTATGATTTTTACGGTCGAGTTAATGGCGAACATCTTCCTCTCAAAGAAGACTCATTCTTAACCTCTGTTAGAATACTAGGAATCATTTTATCACGGTCAAATCCTAAATTTGCTCTTAAAATAAAAGTAAACCTACTGCTACAAACGGTATGTCCAGAACCTGTTTTCAAACTGTTGGAGGCTTATCTCTATGTCACGAAAAGTGAAATAATCAACCACAGCGCGTCATTTGGAATGGAAAATTCGCTTTTAGAGTACTACGTACATGCAAAGTACCAAACCTAGACTATTAAGAGGGTTGAACCGAAGATATGTTATTTCACTACAAGGCTTGATCGAGTTATCAATATCCCTAACATTGTGAACTGGAAATTTTACCCGACAGAAAGTAATAATAGGAATTGTGGAACATGAAGCCTACTCCGGAATTATATATATAATGATATAATAAGTCCCCTTACAAATATTAGATACTGTAACCCAATTCTGACCTTTCGGTACCTTAGAGGTAATTCCAGTTTTACCATGTGATCGGATGCTCACGGACTGACTTTTATGAAACTCGTATAAGTACAACTGGTAGACCCTACGATCCTTCGTATATTCTGCCCGACCTTTTTTTGTTGTAAAACACGACTTGATTCCGCCCAATACATGGTAATTTCATGTATATAGATCAGCGGGACAGAGTTTCATCTTACGAAGAATACGCTCGGGGGGGCAAAAGAATAGTAATTTAATTTACCAATCGTCCTATTATCGATTCTGCATTTAAACTAGAAGGCATTCTTGTAACCTTTGAATCAGCTTGTATAAAAGTATTACACGTCCTATTTCATATATAAAAATACATTTTGAGAGGGATGAGCAGATCTCTCTAGGAACTAATCTTCCTTTCTTTTGGATACGGATTTCCTAACAAAACATAAAATTAAACTTCTACCAGTTTACATTCATCCGGTTAATTAAGACCTAAAACCGGTAGTACGGTGCTCACCTTAGAAAAGCGGATGTTTGATGAGCGTTTTTAAACCAATTCTTCACACCAGCAAGATTTTATTTCGCGTTCATCTCATTCTCACATATGAATAATTGACCATTAATAATAGAGTATCAAAAGTACGTTAGGGGTCGATCACCTGCTGTCAATTTCAATGAATTGAGATGCCTCAAGATACGACACACACGCTATACAGTGACTTTGGGTGATGGTGAAATTCGAGGATTAATATCCAAGATAGAATAGAGAAGAGGGATATATTTATAGAGATCGGCTGGTCTTATTAACAAGGTATTGAAAACATCTGCTCATACAAACTGTTGATTATTATATAGTGACTCGTAGTTGTGCGTTCAGTGTTATCAAAACTATAACGTAAAAAGGTTTGTATAGAGCATATGTAAGAAATGGCATATAGGCTTGTCGTATTTTCAATAAATTCAAACTATTGTTGCGTTATTTCATTCACAATGTGACCTTTTCAGTCAAACCATTTCTTAGCACTATCATCATACAGGACAGTTTGGTTTCCTAGCCATGGATACAAAGTGATTTATAGAGCAAAAAGACGGTGATTAGGGCTGTGTCTTATAGTTCGTAATAGGTCGGCAAGCATACACATGATGAGTAACCCCTTTGATTATCCCGGTGTATCATGTAATATGATATATAAACTATTTCATAAATCACGTCCCGTAGAGAGCAATTGAAGATACAAGACGTCACATGTATAAGTATACTGATACCTTATCTAAAGGAATTAGGGACAGGGTTTGTGGATTTTAGTCACTTTTTTCACTCGGAGGACTTATTTTAGAACAATAATCTTATAATGTATATTTCAGAACTTCTGTGTACGAAATTATGTCTTTTACACGCTCTGTTTCAAGAGATCAACGTCTGTATAATTCTAACACTCCGCTAATTGTACTGATTGGGAGGTCTAATTGTATATTTATATTTCTGGGTTTTATTATTAGTTTGACTCCCCTTTTAAAATATATCGTAATTATGTTTTAGGGATTAAACTTGTATTAATTTACTTGGACTGTTGGGTGAGTGCTTAAGAATTATAAATTTCGTTACTGTCAAACTCGAAATATTTAAAGCACGTTTCTGATTCAGGATATTATATAATGTTCATAATTCTCTATTTAGAATTGCGTTGAAAGAGTGCAACGGCGGAAATTTTACTTCCCTTCATAAAACAAGATTCGTCATATAGGAAACTGACGAAGATTATTTTAGAAACGTCACAAATTTTTCTTCACAGAATCTTTGAACAAAAATTTTTATTAAACAACGATGATTTAGAAATGTCTTATGACATAATCAGAAACATCGCTCCTGTTAGGTGTACACGTTATGTTGTATATTCTTACACACTATTTTTAAATTAATTATATTAAGAAAAGACAAAAAGTTATTTATAGGAGAGGGATTGAGCAAAAATATAAAAACTCGGTAGCAGAATATGATTTCATAATAATAGTATCACCAGAAAAGTGTAGATATAAATACAAAAAGTAAAAATAAATAATAAGAGACCAAGTCATAAATGATAACTGAATGAAGATGTTAAGTGGAATCCTTTTAAGATGTATCTACCGTTTATCGTGTTAATAAAATAGAACTAGAGTACAATATTAGCAGTGAAAGTCTAAGTATATGCAAGTAAAAGCAGAAAAGCAGTGTTATTAATGGCAAGTAATTGCATGAAAGCTTAAATCGCAGTAAATGGAAAACAGTTAAATAGTTTTTAGCAAGCAGTACTTACCCGCAGACAGTTTTTAAAAAAGCGCAAGTCAAAACGCAGCTCCTATAATTGCTGAACACACATAGCAAGCCCTATAATCCCACTGCCTATTCTGGTTTCTACTGCCTTTCTATTAGCCCCTAGGTGTTTCAGGTCATTAGGCTGAGAGCGACGCCAACCCCGACTGTCCGAGGACTCACCTGGGTCACCACCAGTGTCTATTTGAATTCTTAGGGCATAGATTTGGGTCTTACTTTGGTAAGCTTTAATACAGATGGCTGCTCAATAGATAACGGGTAGTGGCAGATATCTGTTACTCGAAGATCAGGTTAAAGCAGTTATAAGCAGGGAATCAAGTTACAAGGTTCAGTAAAGCAGGAAAGTTTAAAGCAGCTTAATATACTAGCAGCCAACAGTTAGTGTATACTTATATCAAAAAGCCTAAGTATTAGAGGCAGAAATACCAATCACAGGAAGGAACCAGCAATATCTTAGTGATTTCCCCTTTAGGTTCGTGGTGCTGGCCGTAACAGGGACTTACTCTCCTTGGACTTCGGGCTATCTGAATCGGGTCTAAAATTCTCTTGGTCTGGGTTCATTGTAATCAGAAAGAATAACACTCCTTTCGCTCTCTACACAATCTAGAGGAGGACGAGGGTAATGTAAAGGATGGATGCATTATACTTGTTGTTTTTTAATAATAAATATTTCTGTGCATTTGCGTGGCGGATTATTAACATTTTCATAACCCTTATCTTTTTCCATCTTAAGTATATTGAGTTATTGCTTATAATTTATTATTCCGCCTTTTTATCTTTTTTATTTTTATTTTCTTAGTGTTACTTTTATTCTTATTTTTTTTTTTTTCTAGTTCTTTTATTTTATGTTTCTCTCTTTTTTTTTATTATGATTGTTTTTTTTTGTTTTTTGTTTTTCCGGGTTCCACTGTCGATTCTGTATGATAAATATTTCTTGATTTTCTTTTTTTTTTATGTTTTTCTTGTTTTGTCTGGTTTATTGTGAATTAGTCATTACGTCTTGGTATTTCCAATTTTCATTATCTTCACGTATTACTCGATTTATACGTATTTAATAGCTTGTTTTTTTTGCTCATTTTTTTTTTTTTTTTATGTTTTTTTTTTTTTGTTCTTTTTTGTTTGAGGAGTTTTTTTTGCTCAGCATTATAATTTTGAAATAGAGTGCTACAATCTTGTTTTCTTATATGTGTATGTTATTGTTTTTTTTTATTTTTTTTTTTTTTTTTTTTTTTTTTGATATTTTTAAAACATATATATTATTTTTATTAAATTTTAAATTTTAATTATATTTTAAAAATTTTTAATTTACAACTTTATATTTTTAAATTAATTAAAAAAAAAAAAAAAAAAAAAAAAATATAAGAACAAAAATTCCCATATTATTTTAACTTAACTTTTTTCGCCTCCTTGAGTTTGAGCTTCCTTTCCGCTTTGGCAAATAACCCAGCCATACCCCTCTTGCATTTTTGTTCCCCTGCACTACCTTTTGTCATTATTAAGGAGTAATTTTCTAATCTTATCTTGTACACTGTGAGAGTATGTTAGAATGAAAAATATATTCTGACTACAACCTTTATTATATTCATTATCCTGTAATATGTCTGCTTGCTTTCTAATATACTTGCATAAACATGCGCCGTATGTAAAGGGAAGGATTTCCTCTACACTTTATATGCCGGCGTACAGGAGTCAAAATTGGATTATCAAGTAGATAATCGAGAGTCATGTAAATAGGTAGTAATGTTTTTAATAGAAATAAGTTTCGTTAAATTTGTAAGTAAAAATGAATGACTCATAATATATTTGAACGAAATTCTTTGAATAGTTTACAATGATATCATTATTATTTTTCTCTCGTTTCACGCGGTGAACTCTTTTGCGTTTGTCTGTTCGGAGAGCGCACGCGGCACCTTTTGGCGGGTTACTTAACACAGCGCGAAATATTTGCGCCTAAGCGGGCGCACTTCGCGGAGCGGGAGTCGGAGAATTTTATATGCGACCCTGCGGGCGCTACGCAGAGAGCGGAAGCGGTTTCTATTCGATGAGCAGCGGTATAGTTTCACTTTGGTTATATACATAGCTCGCGATACGTGGGATTATGGCAACTGCGGGTTACGATGTTTTAAATTCTCCTGGACCACTCTACCTGGGGAAAAAAAACGGAAAATCTAGGAAAAAACCGGTTTTTGCGGCACACTGTTCTTCATCAATCTGTGTAACTTCTTTTATGATTTATATCATGGGGAAGTTAGCCATGCTGTTCTGTCTAATTTGCTCCTATCAAGATAGATGTAGTTTATATAAAACACCTTACTCAATACCAATCGTAACCATGTATGGAGGGAAGACATTTCTAGCAGATTGTATATCGTACCACCATTCGAATCAACTCTCAAACGCTATTATTACCTTCGCGAGATACAGACACCAGCGTAATTTACGGCTATTCACGTTACGGGAATTATGTTTACGGGCTGCCCTCAATGGTTTGGATCCTCGTATGTCGGGAAGGAGCTAAAAAAAGAAAAAAGGACTTAAGAAAAAAGTGGGGCATGGTCTCGGGTAAGAGTACTTCCAGTATGTACATCTTTATTTGGAATCGTGCATCACAAGTATTTATTACTTATCTCCACTAGGTATCGCAAATTCAGATTTTGTATACGCAATGTGTGACAACTCATATAGTGACTCTGGCATATCAACATGAGAACGTTTAAATGACTAAAAATAGCAGGCACCGATTTAAAATATGACCGCCACAAGTAAATTATTCAACACTTGGAGAAAAGGGGTATTCTATTCTTGTAGCAAAATTGTGGCTATGTCTGTATTCACCAATCTTTTTTGTGTCGAGATTGTAGTTCTTTTCAAGAAAACGAGTATTTTTCGCTTGGTAATATAGTCCCTTGTGCATCAACACATTTCTACATTCTGTACACCCCACATTGGCCAAGACATAGATTGTGGAGGGTAAATTTTTTCTATGTCCGTATTTAAAATCATTTCACATAATCCTACTTCGTATGGCCGCTCTTTCAAGTTTATGGATCATTCAGCCAACTATAGACCGACTTTGTTAAATCCGAGAAGTTTAATCTCACGTGGTCAACTGAGGAATGTTAATTCACAGCGAAGCGTACAGAAAACGCAGAGGTTTATATAAAAGCATTAGAATAGGCAATTCATAGATACACATCAATCTAGACACACATTCACGTAGAATATACTAATAATGACAACTGATTAATGTTTCTTAATTTCACTTGCTTTTATATAAGTATTAAACTTGGCAGGATATCCTTCCATTTACAAAGTATGTCTTATTTTTTTTTTTTTTTTTTCCTTTTACCTACTCCCTTCTGTAGCTATTACTACGTTTTTTCGCTGAATTTGTGTATTGCATGAAGCTTACAGGATTGGAAACCTTCTTTTCTGTATTTCCCTAGATTTAATAAAATGCCGACCTTTTATTAGTTTTTTCACCATTTATATATCTAATCCAGACGTGAATATGGGAACTCTTAAAAAATTCGTACGACTCAGTGGTACTAGGAATGGTCGGATATTGATGGGACCTTTTAAAACTTGATTGCCAGACGTCCAAGCGCCGTCGAAGGATTCAATCTACGACTTTTACTAAACACATAATATATCTTCTGTAGAGTAAACTGCATTAACATACATCGTTTACCTTTATTCCTAGAATTATCTTTTATTACCTGAAGGTTTAAGACATAAATTATACTTTTCAAAAGGGCTCTACAAGTCCACTCATGTCAAAAAGCGAAAGGTGACCTCTAGTTTTTAGACATCTCTAAAGGGAGTTCGACTTTATAGTTCTATGGATAAGACCTGTTATAAGATAAGCCAGTGTCCAGTATATCAATATATTTAAAAGTATTCATTTTAGTAAAATAACCTTTGCATGCGTTTTCTTTAATAGTACGTTGGACTCTTTCAACTATTGCCGCTTTGTTTACGGAAAATGTATTGTAATAGCTTATACCATAAACTCCACAGAGCATCTCTCCTGAAACTCATCGCACCAACCTTGAACTCCTCAATTCCTGAAAATCTAGTAAAAATGATATTAGTGTATCTCACGCTCGATCTTCTAATGTATTGACAAGACAGCAACGCGACTGTAAGGCTGATCTTTTTTCTATTATTATTGGTCCAAAAAAACCACAAAGATCAAAATCGATAAAAGAAACAGGTTACTAAGCCGTTCATCTATGTAAGTATATTTTGAAAACCATTACAATATCATAGAGCATGTTTTATTCTTTATCGGATAAATTATTGCCACATTAGGCATATAATCGAAGCATGACGGAGATATTCGGAATTTTATCCGAAATGATAGGAAATATAGTATTTACCTTAACGGTTATAAGATGGTAAATAGCCATCATTCGAACCAATCCTATAGCTATTTATACTCTTATATTACTTTAAATTCATAACATTATAATAGGAATAAGCATTCAAGCAACTTAGATAGGTCCCCAACTATTATGGACTCACACTACAGATAGAGTTATCTTCACTACTACCTTTACGCCTCTGAATGATCTCTGAACACTGATAGCGGGACTTATATTCATAAAAAATTATCGTGGGTACATAAATTGATCATCATGGAATCGACCAAAAGTTGGTCGTTAGTGTATTGTTAACGATATTATGTTGATATTAAAGTGTATAATAGTAAGTTGCAATAAGTTTATCTATGGGTTGAGTGGTAAGTGTTCATAATAGTGAATTGTGTGGTTAAGTGGTAAAGTGTGTGTATATTAATATTTATGATTATGTGTGTGGTGTGTTAGTGTTGGTTAGTAAGGTCCTTCTTTTCTACAAGTTAGTTTAGTATACGTTTTCCAAATACATTTACGAAAGTTCAATAGTTAGGTAAAGAATTAATTGTAGACGGGTGGGTTATATGACACGGTGGTCCACGAAAATAATAGATGGCTTGATATAGGGCTTCTAAAGAAGGATGTACCACAAGTCCGCATAGAGTAGAATAGAAAAAGATATTAATTAACATTTTATTTATACACCAAACATTACTGAACAAGCTGTCAAAAAGGTTCCTAAAATTTAGTAGATATTACTCAATATTAAGGTCAATACGACAAGGTTAAGACATCAATATTAAAATTTGCCCGAAGCTACTAAAAGGTGTAGTTCACTCACGTTCTAATTTTGACTTATTGGAGTTAAAAATTAAGTGGGTGACCATATTAATAATTGACCTTTCCATGTCGACAAATGAATTAGAAACGGCAGTTCGGGGCGTAAAATAGGGGGGCGTGGCTTGGAAAAATCAGGTCATGGGCGCTAAACGGGGATATTATCATTAAAGCGTCTGCTTAAACAAGCGCGTTTGTATATAAAGATTCTAGGTTGAGACCTTTCTGTATAGGAAGGATTCAACCGATAGTATCTGAGTTCTTGTTGATATCATTCCTCCTCCAGGGGCCTTTCTCAGTTACGTGAGAGATGCTTATCAAGCTTGGGACGCAACCACTATTCTGAATCTTAACTACTTCGATCAATGCTCAATTACACTGGGGTTGCCCTAAAGCTATAATTTACTAATCGTTTACTAGGTCTTTAAAGGTTTGCCGAAAAAATTTATTGGGAGTTGCAAAAAATTAGTGGACGTGGCCATAAAATTAATTTATCTGGATTCCTACGGCTCTGGGACCCAAATAACACTTAATAGTGAACCCAGACTTGGATACGACCTCCATAGGGGTCTTTTAAATTTATTACTTCAAGTGTGTTTGGTCTCCGAACTATTCAAAAAAAGGGTTCCAAGGCCTAACCTATCAGAAGGTTACAAGGAGGACACATACACTAAAAATTGGATCAAGGCGCGCAGTGCGGTAAATAAAAACGGGATTTGGGAGGGCTTGCGGAATAGTAATGAATATACTAAATATAAAGGATGCAGTCTATGGCTACTAGTTTTAATTGAATGTGTCAAATGGGTGCAAGGGTTTGGTATAACAATCAAAGGGTTTTCACGGTCTGGAACTGGGAATGTTAATGTTTTTTTGCATTTTTCTGGTTCACGCTCTGGTCTTTCCTCATATTGGGTTGGGTATTTTTCTTGTTTCAATCGTAGTCCATCACTTTGGTGAATCCTCCTATTAATTAAGCTATGAACGGTTAGAGACTGCTGAAAGCTATGACTTGCGTTCACATATAAGGAATTTTGTTGCGTACAGGTTGTTGTTGCTGATGTGAAGAAGGATGTACTGTCAATGCATTGGGTTTGTATATACTTTGTCGTATATGGGGATATGAATGAATGAAAACTGGTATTAGTGGATTAAGTGCTCAAGATTTGGCTATACTGGCATATTGCACAGGTTTGTGAATAGATGAAATCTGATGATCTGATTTCCTGTAAGTGCTGTATTATATACTCATTTCTCATAGATTGTTAGGCATATTAAATAATACAGTGGAGTAGTATAGCAACGTCCTTTCGATCTTACATTATGGGACAGGGCCACTTGATATCAGTGGGAGTATAACGGAAAGAGTAATGCGTAGGAATACTCTCCTCTCTGTAGTGAACTTTCTTTTTTTTTCAGATTTTTTATGTTGAGGGAGAGTGTTGTCATATTTTTTTCATACCATTCTTACTCTTGTTTCCAAAAATGTATATGAGGTTGTCATCGTTGTTGTTATAGATTGTTCGGGGGCAACAATTTCATGCATTTTACGGTTTGATAGCAATTGATCTTGACACAAAAATCGGGGAATTAAATTTTGATGACTTTTATTTCTTCAGTTTACAAATTAAATCCATAAGTTTTTGCGTCTTTATTATATTATAATTCATGCTTTATATTTATTAATTTCTTTAAAATTATAATCTCTATACTTACAAAAAAAATCTCAAGACATCAAAAACAATTTAATGAAACTAGTCTGCTCAGGCCTAAATTTGCTTGAGTAAGTTATTAAATGGGTGGTTTGCGCAAATCCTGCACCAGTTGCCTTCCCACGACTTAGTTAGCCGTTACCTTGACCGGAGTATTTTATTACTTTACTAAAGAAAGAGTAATATTTATATTTCAAAGTTCTTATTTATATATATTATAATATAATTATATTATATATTTATTATATATATAAAGTAGTTATTAAAATATATTAATATTATATGCATATATAAGTAACTTTACCCTATTTATTATTTCTATATATATATATTTAAATATAATTATATATAGACTAGATTATAATATATTATTATTATCTAATTCATCGGAGATATTGTTGAGTACGGTGAGAGTATATATAACCCCACCTTACTCAATGATTAGCGTTTGATATTTCTTTTCAAAGGGCTTTGAGAATATATATATGAGGTAGTGAATATATATATAAATCACATCATTATATTATATCAGTTAGATAGGTAGATCTAGATATCTAATTTTATATTTATTACTTATATTTTCAGATCTTCTATATTTTGATAAGGTGGGATAAATTTTATGATAGTATTTGTTGACTAAAATATATAATTAAATATTATTGACCCTCTGTTTATTATTCTTTTGCCCATATACAACAGCAAAATAATATTGTATGTTTTATATATTATAAAGATAACACTTTAGCATTATGTCATTTGCTTTTGAATGAAAAATATTCTGACGTTATATGTAAAAATATATATAAAGTAGAATTAATTATTATGATGTGAAGATATAGTTAATATGGTGACGTTATATTACTGCTTTATTTGCCAAATTCTCATATTTATGTGATTTAATAATATATTATATAAATATTTTTTGTGTCCCATGTATATGTCACAGTTATAAACTATTCTTAATATATATGCTTTCATTATAGAAATTGGAAATTACATACATTATACTTAATTATTTTTATAATTTTCCCTTATAATATATACATTATTTATTACCTATATTAATTTATTATTAATCAAGGAGGTGATTTAATGAGCCTAAAATCTATCCATATTCTTTTAAAAATATTTATAATAGAAAGGTTTTAACACATCCTGTAGGTCAGTACCCAGCATGTTGCGGACTTCGGGGAACATAATTCTCCACATCTACGTTAGTGAATAATGAATAATGAGATTATTTAAAGCTCATGTTAAGCAGTATATATATATAAAATAAGTATCATGGTATTAATATTAAAATTTTTTGATTTATACTTATGTTATAATAATATGTTATAATAAAAACTATATAATTATATATTTTAGTTTTATTCGTTAAATACCATATTACGCGTTAGTTCGAATAAACAGGTATTAATAGTAGTACAATTATGTGTCATAGGTTTAAGTAAACTTGTGTAAGGTATTCTAATCATTAGTATAAGATATTTTTTTGCTTGTATATAGCAATGTGGAAATTGGACAATTTCACCACTCCAGCACGATTGTCAGATCTGTCGGCCATCAAAATTGGAATTGTATCAATTGTTACAGACCGTTCTAAGGTTCAATTAAGACAAAGCTTGGAACAAGATTGGCGCCAAGAAACGGCAGCAAGAGACAATTATGAGACAGAATACGAAACCGTTGAAAGAATAAAAGAACAAGGAAATCCAAACATATTTCCAAAAAGGGTGAGTTCCAGCGGTATTACCAATAACCTGAAGTGCCTTACAAGATTTAGTCGATTATGTGTAATTGAAAAATATAATAATAACCAGTAATAAATTAATATTGATTGTACGAGTTAAACTTCTCGACCGAAATCTGAGATGGAGAAGCATCATTTTTTTTGACTGCATTTCTTTCTTTGTTACTAACTTTCCCAAACATGCAGAAAGGTGGAGCGTCGAAGTGCGGAAAAATCGGCACAAGGGTACAATATCGCTTTCCAGTTGAAGCAGATGATGTTGTCAATTTGCTAGAACCTAATTGTTTTAATCATCTGGGAAGTATAATTAAAGATTACCGTGTATTCATTTTAAAATACGAGAATATTTAGAAAATAACCATGATGATACAACAACTATCCATGAATTTTCTTGGGAAAAGTTATCAGACCAGGTGGAGGGGTATAGCAGTCATCACGATAGTAGAGATTGGTGTTAAGAAGATTGTTGAGACGTGATGGCTTGACTGGTAAATAAGTTATATGGTAATGGTGCAAGACGTTAGAAATGTGTGAAGAATGGGATTTGGATCTAGAAGCTGAATTATCGCATACAAATAGATAATGGATGATCACAAAAACAGCTTTTTTATGAAATCAATGAGTACCTTAATGTTATTCCAAAAACCACCGTTACCCCTAGCTAAGGATACCTAAGAGCTATCACAAGGAGCAGAGACAAGTTGACCAAGAAACATTCATTATTGTGACATTGAAGAATGGAGATGAACTGATTGGACACTAAGCTTAAGTTAGTTTTATAATTATAGAAGTATGCCAGTTCAGAAATTGATAGTTTTGTTCTGAATGCAGCCCAACATAAGTGAAGAATTAATTAGCTCGGACATAGGTAGCTGGAAGCACTGTGATGGATTTGTGATAGAAGTGTTATTAGATATGAAAAATAATATCTTGGAAGAAACGATTCCATTATTATGATATATAGAAAATTATTATATATAGATCCGCAGAATCAAAATAGTATAATTAGGTTTGTTCGATATCTCCAGAACTTTGTATATTAAATTGTTGGTTCGAGATTTAGTATGACGTAATTTTAAGTGAGAATAGTGTGAAATCGAACATAATATATGATTAATTATGTATTGTCAATGGATAAGAATCATTAATTCAACACCAAAGATTTAGATTATTGATGACAATGTGCATTCATGCATGGACCATCAACATAATGTTAGAATACAGTTATATAATAGGTATACAAATACTATATATATATAATATAAATATATATATATATAGTTATGTATAGTAATATATATATATATATATATATTATTATATATAGAATAATAATATATAATTATAGAATATAGTTAATATACTTTACATATAATATATATAAATATATAACGATATATAGTGAAGTATGCAAAAATAAACGAAAATATCTCCACACCACCAAACTTACAACTTTTACAGAGAATATGCTCCTAATGCAACCAAATTACTTTACTAAACAGTCTTACCATATTATAGGATAGATACGGGAGCTAACTATAATGTAGAGCGAGTACCACATAAAATTGACACATTTCAACTATGATGAAAGGCAGAGATTAGTGATGTATTATTAAGGTGAAGGGAAGAGAACATCTACCATCGACTGTAATATACAAGAACTATGAAGAATTAGATTGATGAGGATCATGCGTTGAAAATCAATCCGAAAAGAAAAGAGAAAAATACGTAAGAAGTTGTTTTTTATAGAAGATTAATTTCTTGCGGGATGTATCAGCTATATTGTATAATATATGATGATTAACCTAACACGTAATATTTTAGTAAACCACTCATTTTACAGGTCGGCCTCTATTGATGTAGGCCTACAGACAGTTTTTATTATATAGGTTAGGTCTGGATAATGGATCGATGTGTTTTCAATTGATCACAACACGCGCCTACTAAGCAAATAGGTAGTTTAGGGGTGACGGAACCTGTAGGTTATGTGGATGAGATAAGAGATTGGTATTGCATCTCCCACCAGAATCTCTCAGCAATTACAACTTTTCGAGATGGAGAGTATAGATTCCTAAGAAAACGGTTAATTTTTTTCTTTTAATAATTAATGATATGATCATTAGTTTTTATGTTTATAATTTAACAAAAACAGACACTCTAAGCACATCAATTGTCTTCCTATGAATTGTCATGATTTATTTCTGAACAGTTTAATTGATGATTTGGACGTCACGTCATCCTATGATAAGCTAAAAAAAATATATAACCTTTTCATTTTGAAGCCTCTAAAGGTTATATCATTATTTTACAATTTTAATTAAGGATTTAGAGTAAATTTTACAATATGATGGTTTAGTCTAAATAATTTAAACCTAATGGCATAAGGCTGATGAAATTAATTGCATTATGATGTTTTTAAAATGTTTTATATATTATCGACGCATAATATTTTACATGTCAGTTCTATGCTATTATCAAGTACTGCTATTTATTTCATTCCCAGAAAAAAGATTTTGCGAAGAAAAAAAACTCGATTTTTCGCCATACTTTTTTACGTCGTAGATTTTTCCACAATTGGCAAATTTGTTGTTTCTTAAATTATTTAGATTGTTTAATAAATTTTTTTATTTATGACTAACTTTGTTTTACAATATGGTTGAAGTGAATTGATTTATAACTTCTCTGATATACCATAACCTGATAGCCTTTGACGATACTCTTACCAACCCCACCCACCCGATCACATCAAGTGAATACGCCACTCGCACCAATTAAATATCCCCATCGGAATCAAGTATCTTTCACCACAGCCACGATACACACACGAAGGGTTCAAACGCCACATCAACTAAAAATACTTACTCTTCTACAATACAACATACGTGATCGGCAGACCAGACGAAAACTCGAGTTGTCCTATAATGCCGGTGTATCCAAAACGCGGTAGTCGAGTGCCTTTTTAAGTAATATGATCATGACGTAAAACCTAATATTTGTGATTTTGGGGTGAGATTTTTATAAATTTTTTTTAATCGTTTTCAAATTTTGAAAATTTTATCTTGGGTGATTGCTTTTTTATTTTCTTAATAAACCAAAATTATTTTTTTAATTAATTGAAAAGAAAAATTTGTTACGAACATATATTAAAAAAGCAATTTGTGTCTAGAAAAAAAAAAAAAAAAAAATAAAAAAACAACTCTTCCTGGAAAGAAGTGTCCAAAGTCATGTTCCGGTAATAAATCCGAATGACATTACAATTTCTATATGAACCTACAAATACACCTACACTTCTACATATACTTTATACCAAATTCTTTGGCAAATATATATCTTATGCCGAACAGTGCCGTATATCTACCTTTATCCCCCAGACGAGTCATAAATCGGCATCAATTCTGTGGGATATCTAGAAAGAAAAAAACGAAATACATTTGGACCATGGCTATCTCTTGACATGCCCACCGGAGAAAAAAGGGAAGAAGAAGTGCTATGAAAATTGCTTTAAATTCAGCAGAAGAATTCACGAGTGGAATTTTGCATCAATATGTTACAACCAACATGCGATAAAATTTTCCTTACTCAGTGGATACGTTCCAGATTTCTCAGCGATAAAAACGCCTTAGCGTGGAACATGTACCAATTACTCAAAACATAAAATATTACGTACGCAGCATTCATTAAAAGATGAAGATTAACTAAAAAACAAATATATAGTGTTCAAACTTTATGATCTTCATTACTAACCTCTTTATATGAGGTTGAATGTTTAGAATGCGGTACCAGTTATTAGAATTTTCCTTTAAATTGTTTAATTTACTTATCATTTTCAAATTTAAAAGTTTATATTTTGAAGATAAATTATTAGGAAGGGTATAAATTAGGCAATATTGAAAACATATAAATTAATTATCATTTAATATATAATAATAACGTAAAATATATAAAAACCCCCTAAATTATAATATATATATTTTATTAAAATAAAAATTAATAAATTATTGAAAATTTATTTAAGAGTCAAATTTTAATATTTAACTTAATTTAATAGAGAATATATTTATTATTAAATAACATAACGGAATTGCGGCATTTTTGGAGATTAGCTGATATTTCTAACAAATATCTAACTAATGCATTGCTAATTTAAAATTTTTCCGTTCGAATTCTCATGTCAACAGGATTTGCTTTTAATAATATTAATATTGCGAAAAAAATAAGTATGATATGAAAAATCACTTTATAATAGATAATTAACTTCTTAGCATTTTTAGTCACATATGTCATCGGGTTTATACATTTATTGTGTATCTACATTGAAATATAATTTAGATTTTCATTTTTTCTTAACTGAAAAGTCTAATTTTTACAAACCCAAAAAAAAAGGCATTGAGGAACACATCCCTAACAAGGAAAGCGAGATAAACTATGTGAACTATATGTAAACTATATGTAAATTGGTGGTATATAACCAGCAACCCAAAGAGCTTAAGAGCTCATTAATTTCGATATAACTAGTAATTAACTTCAATAGTATACAACGAGTAAACGAAAATAAGCAGTAAGGAGATTGGCGAAAGTAATTGAATCCCGTTTTCTCAGGATAGTGAAATCCGAAAAGTGTATATAAAAAAACGCGAGGAAGGTAACAACTGTGATGTCGACTATTTCATTCGAAAGTAAAAAATTTTAAATTTTCCGAAAGCAATTTAGAAATTTGAGTGCTCAATTTTTATGTGAATGTAAAATGTAAATTGTATTATTTATTTCAATAGGCATATTGCAGATGTTATTTATAAACGAAACGGTATAATGCATAGGACCAAATCAAAATTTTTTTATATATATTTGCAAACCATCTAATTTTATTCATTTTTTAAAAAAGTGTTAAAATTCTATTTTTTTCCAGATGTCAGATCTTCCGAATTCATTATTGAATTTAACAATTTTAAAGGCATCCTCCGCCTATCAGAACTTTTGATCACCATTACAAATTGTGTCGTATAAAGATATTTATTATTAATTAAATTTCTATTACCAATTTGCAGAGCCATTTTAGGTTTTAAACAAACAATTAAGTTTAACTTCTTGTCAAATGAGTTAATAAATAATAATAATAATAATAATTTAAATAATAAATTTTAAACCATTAAGATAAAGTTACATATAAATAATAAAATGTATAATATATCGTTGAAACTTGCAACGCTGACTTTTTATAAAGCTGGTGACCCTACGTCAATTACGCATCATCGGTAATTTATTTATACATCACATGTATAAGTCATGTAAGTAAAATATTTATATAAATACATAAACGTACATAACTGTGTAAACGATAACGGGGCGTAAAATGAAAATATTTACGTGTGTATCAAAATTACACAATGTATGTACATTTATGTATAACGTGGTATTTATGTGTACAAGCTTGTGCCGAAAACGAAATTTATACAAAATTTTAATGATACCGAACTTACATGTTTAAATAGGTTATATGGTGAATATTATCACCCCAGGGTGATATCTATATGAGCTAACCCCCCTAAAATAGTGATATATATAATATACTATATATACATGTCAACCGATTAAAAGAATATGAACGTACTATGCATGACGTATATTTATCCATGTATTTAATTTATATGTATACGGTATACACCTATGCAGTAATACGATGTGAAAAAAATATATATTATATGATATGGTTATTTGAGCGTATGAATATATGTATTTGTCAAACATTATTATACTATTATATGATATTATATATATATATACCTATGAACAAACTTTATATATACTCTTCATTTATTATTCTTCTCATATAGAAAATCTATATAGTATAAGCCGTATTATATTATTTTTGTTAAAGTATATTTAATGCTAATATGGTGTAGGGTATTATTTTAACATATATAGTATGATATTCTATATTCAATATATATTATATATAGGTATATTACCTTTTATTATTAAATTTATATTAGTGATATATAAAGTTCAGTGATAATTATTTGTATTAAATTGCAGCCAGACTATTTATTTGTGTACGTGGAGCATCTCTCTAGTATTTACTTTGTTTTGTACGGTTATTTCTATTTTAACCATTTATGGCTTATTATGAAATTATTATTTAAATTGGGCATATAAACTATTGGTACCAATAAACATTAAGTGACATTATATTAATCCAAAAAGTGCTAATAGACATTTCCCTTAAATTATTATTATTAATTGTTTAATATTATTATTGTTGACGACTCACTAAATGTTATTTGTGTCCAGACCAGTTTTTGTTGAATAATAGATAAGAAATTTCAAAACTCTTTTATTTGAGACCATAAAACAAGAGGTGCTTTCGATAATAATTCAAAATCGGGACATAAATATACTGATTGCTTATGCAAAATATTCTGTCGATTTTTCGTCGAGTTAGCGGGGTTACTGAATATTTTGAATGGAGTTGGCGATTAACACTGTGCGGCAGCACAGAAGTTTGAGAAGCTTCACACACGCTTACTAGTTAAATTATTGGACCCTTAGGGGATTAAACCCCCCGCACAAACCCCTTTGCATGATAGTCGCCCGACAAGCGTAGCTGGTGATACAGAGCGCTCAAAGTAAGGGGTTCGATTGTGTATATACAGTCGTAAAAACAGTTAACTCACTCGCTTATGAAAAGCCAAAAGCCTGCGGCACGTCCCATATATATAAATATAAATATATACTCACTATAATATATTATATTATATATATATATATATATGTAGTTAGGTTAGATATATATATATACCTGAGAATTTATATATATATATAATATATATAATATATATATATATATATAACTATATATCGTTATTTATACTCTCGGCAATTAATTAGCTTTCTAAATAGATTTTGCAAATTGATTATATATATATATATATATTGAGTACGCCCGTCGCCTAATAATATGTCCGGCCATATAAATAATTCGATATAATCAGTATATCACAGTCATATATTATCATAGAAATACAAACATTGAATTGTTTGGAAACACGTGAAGAACAATTTTTAATATATGATATTCTCTCTGCCTACAAATCCGGTCTTTTGCGTCGCACTGTATCACGAAGGAGGTGTAGTGTTAATCGGCCAAGCATCGCATCTTTTTTAATTAAAGAACAAAAAAAATCCCTCTCTCCCTCTCCCTATACTCAAAAGAAAATATTTGTCTAAAAATATGTACTCGTTCACACACTCTCTCTTTTGGAAAAATTTGTATGTACCACCTAAGAAAACAAATCCAAACTAAGCATATTACAATGAAATTATCTAAAGTCATGTGACGCGTAAAAAAATGAATGCGATCTCATCTTTCGCAGAGCATAACATGCGCCGTGTGGTAAGGTGGAGACACGTGTCCTGAAGGAAAGAAATACTCTCCAATCTACATTTAGCAGTGACTCTATGTAGAGCAGAAAAAAAATGATTACTACGCAAATTTCTTCAATTTTTAACATCCATAAAAGAGAGCATGGGAGTTTAGAAAACTTGAGCAACAACGCTAGAGAGCGACAATAGCTCAAAAAAATCTGAATAATAAAAAATAAAAAACACATATTGTGACTATTTTGTAGGTAATGCGATTCCCTATTCTTCATGCACATTTTCCAAGTTGAAGTCTATTTCGCAACAATAAACAAATCTGGAAGGTGTATACAAAAAAGATGTCAAATTACATGGGACTTTTTTGAAATCATAATATATATAAAAAATCTGAGATGTGAAAACATAGACTAAAGACACTCAGAAATAATAACACCATGAAAATTACAACAGCTTTATTACACCGGGCCGAATAATAAAAACAAGAGTTTGGTGTGTATAAAGGGTCAATAAAATCTTGAAAATGACACGTAACATTTTATTGTTCTATATTTTACATGGTGTTTGAAAATTGGAGCTCGCCATAGACGCCAAATATTGGACCCTGATCCGGGTTGAAGTGGAGAGATTTTCAGATTCCAATTTAAACGGCTCTCTCGTCATTTGTTACCTTCAAATCCGAATAATATGAAAAATCCCACATAGGGAAATTCATTGATTGAAATGGAGAAGTTTCAAGCTGAAGTATAAGTCAATGAGTTCAATGGACAATTTTCTTGCCCGATAGACATATAGTCATATTGTGTGTATGACTTGCCGGTACGATTAAACGTGTTCTTTAGTAGGTCTAATAAGTCATATGAGATAAGTGACATCTCAGTTTAACTTGATGTTTTAATAATCGAAGCATTCTAAAAACATGCCTTATCCATACAGAATAGGACCACGCTTTCTTTCATTTAGTTGCTATATATATATAGCTGTTTTCTTTTTTGTATTGTGCACAAATGAAAGGTCATTTTCTATTTTATAAGAAGAGCTACAACACCACGTTGGCTAAATACTTTAAATACTATGGTAATGAACGGAGCCCCATGTGAGGGGTCTTTTTGTGCAAAATGAACTAATAGCGTCTCAACCGTGAATAATTGCACAGGTATCGCTGAACACGCAATACTCGGATGAATTGTCTCATCTAATTTTCGCTCTAAGCCTTTATGACGGAAGCGAGCGTTCAATGTTCTTTTCACGGATTCATTAAATATTATATATTAATATATAATATATATATATATATATATAATATTATAATGATATACTATATATATTATATATTATAATAATATATTATATATATATATAATAATATATATATATATATATATATATATATATATATATAATATAATATATATATATATATATATATAGAGAGAGAAGAGAGGAGAGAGAGAGATTTGAGTAATTTTTTAATTCTACACGATTTTCTTTAAAAGTTTTTTAAAAGCTGAAATGCGCAGCTTTCGGGCTCATAATCCAGAATATGCTTTCAGGTCCTGCTTACTGCCCTTACTGCTTTATCTAGGCATCCTATTAAAACATTGAATATACTTCATGATTATAAAGTGGATAATAATTTATTTAAATAAATTTAATTTATAATTGTGTTATTTTAATTGTTAAGGTAGTTTGGTTTTTCAGGATATAATAACTTCCGCCCATTCTCTCAGAATTTAATCATATCTTGTATGGCTGTAACAAACGGTAAAAAAATATATAATTAATATAAGGATATTTTATTTTAATATATATATATATATATATATATAAGCACCGTATAATAATATGATTTATTATTTAAATTTCAAGGGATATATAAATCAATAAAGCTTAACATATAGGTAAAGTATATATAAACATTCCATAAGCTTTAAAATTAAAATATCATTAATAACTTATATTCCCTTTAAATCTACTAGGCTATATATATAACTTATATATTCTCATCTAAAGGAATAACCCTCGAAAAGTAATAGCAAAAGATTGTATTAATCGCTCCAGGGTTTACTCTCGGCCTCAGGCGGGGGACTGACAGGGCGTGACTTGCTGTGCCACCCTCATGGTTCCCTCCGTCGGCTTCGAGCCCGCATTTTTTAACAATAATAAATAAAAAAGAGTATTTCAATTATAAAAAAATTAAACATAAAAAAAAATCTAAACATTGCATAAAAAAAAATACCAGCCAACTTGTGGAAACTCCTTTCGTCTACTCTCTATTGCGAGTTTTTTAGCTACCATTCTGTGACACTTGCTGTGGCCTAGCAATGCACCAGATTTCCGAAGTAGTCGATCGCTGATTATTCTATGCCTTTAATCGATATACTTCCTTTATATAGTTGATATATAGTGACCCAACAGTAAATTAAAAATAAATAATAATTAATATAAGATAAGCTATTAAATAAATAAATTTATTATTGTATTAACATTATATTATATAACTTAATTTATAATGAATATTAATTTATTATTAAATCCTTTAGAATTCTAATGTATATATATATTAATATAAATATATTATATATATATTATATAGATATATATATATATTAATTAATATATATATATATGATGTATGATTAAATAACTTCATCAAGACTTACCCCCCTTGGAAATTTTTACTGTGCGGTAACGCCCATATTATATATATATATTATATATAATAAATATTAAATTTATATATATATTATATATATAATATAAATATATTATATAATATATAATATTAATATATATATTATATTAGTATTATAATATTTATATTAATATATATACTATAAATATAGATATATTTAAAATATGTGTGAGTAACGTAATCTGTGTGCCAAACAAACTTACAAATCAACAATTATGTGATTTGAGCAAAAGCATGATCGCCCAAAGCTTTATATTTACCTATAGCTATTCTTTAAACATTTACAAATTCTTTTAAAATTTAACCATTCCCACTAGAGGAGTACAAACCATTAGCCTAGAGACCTGAAGGAAATACCATTTAATTTCTACAAACAAATCGGTTACCTATAGTATAACCAGATCGTTAATAAGGCACTAATATCTCCTTAAACAACCTGTCCTCTTAAGACTCAAAGTTACATGCAACTTTACATCTCAAGGTTGTGGAACTTTTGTTTCGTTTCGCAATTTTCTCTTTACGGATTTTCGTTCTGGAACGTTACTTATTTATGCCTATTCCTATATCTTATGACTAAAGCTAGCGAGAAGACTTACTTCGGGGTTCCCTCACAAAATTGTAAGCCGCATTAGCTTTGCCGATTGTAGATAACTGAATAGTTCGGGTTTTTGAAATTTGGCTGCGAAGAAAGAGTGAAAATTAGTCAGAGGGCATAGAGTGAATTTATTTTTAAGTTCGAGGCAGGAAGAACATATTATTCTATCCTCATGATTATCTAAATATTCCTCAAAAGCCCTAATTATAATATAAAAATAATACATTTATAATAATTTCCTCTATGTATATTAATATAAATATATACTAATATTAATTATTTAAGGATATAATAATATTAAATATATATTATTATTATATATTTATATATTATTAATATTATAATAATAGTATAATTATATATATATAATATGTATATATGATATTTATATATAAAGATATAAATATATATAATATATAATTTATATATATATATTAATTATATAACTATATAATATATATTACATAGCATATTATACATATTATATGATATATTTACTTATATATATATACATATAATATAAATATATATTTTACACATAGAAAATGACCTAAGCTAGTGATATTATATTATATATATATATATATATAATAATATATATATATTAAATATATATATATATATATATTATATATTATATATTATGAGTATTTAGATGATATAATGATGAGTATAATTATTAGTATTTTTTATGATATAGATTATAGAAATATAAGTTATTAATATATATATATATATATAT
Organism: Trachelipus rathkii; assembly: GCA_015478945.1. Lineage (NCBI taxonomy): Eukaryota > Metazoa > Arthropoda > Malacostraca > Isopoda > Trachelipodidae > Trachelipus > Trachelipus rathkii. The sequence continues at coordinate 2,711 of JABUQX010045264.1, read as the reverse complement.
ATATTAGAATGAGTAATATAAGTATAATATATATAATATATATATATATAATATGAGATATATATAAGAGTATAAAGTAGATATTAAATTGGAAATAATTATATATTTATATACGTATATATTAATGAGTAAGATTTAATGAGGTAACGTGAGATTGATGAGATTATAATTAAGATATATATATATTATGAGAAGAAGTATTATATATTTATATTTATATTAATATAAATAACATTGTATAAAAATATATATTTATATTTTTTATATCAAATTTTAAAAGTATATTTTTTAGTTTATAAAATGAGTGTAAAAACGTATGACAGGAGATCAGTAGCAGAAATAAAAGATAGTAGTAGTAGGATAATTATAACTATTAAGTGTTAATATATACAAACAACGTGGTGAATTCGAGTGTGTGATGAAGGATTTTTCCAAGAGAGAGACGTCATCAGTAGACAGAAAGTGGAGAAGTAAATATAGTATACGTAATAGTAGGGATTAAATTTAATATATCCTTTAGTATATATATCTTTTATTATATTATTTCAGTCGGTTTATTAAGATCAAAGTGTACGTTATTAATTATAAGATTCTAGTAAGTAACCATTTTATTATGTGCAATGAAGAAGAATTGTTAGTTACCGATTAGAGAAATTTGCATTGTTTGTGTTTTCATGATATGATTATAGAATTAGATGAGTACTAGTTTACGGCAGGCAGGGTCTTTACATCATATTCATAAGTATCAGAGATTATATATAAAGTTTGTCGGATTAAGTAAACCATTTGATATGATATAGCATGAAAATTTGATTACGCTAGATAATAAATGTACGTTCCATGGATTATGTGATCGATACTGATTTCTTTTATAGACTATATATTAAGATTTGAAGTTCTTATTGGTTTTATAGATAATGTGTGATATTACTAATTTCTCTTTATTTTATTAACATAAAATGATACATTTTATCTGAATATACTTTATGAGCACATGAAGAACTGGGAGGGTTATAATGTCTTAACTTCAGTTATGGTAAATAATTTGAGATATCATTATGATCCCTGACTTATATCGTTATATACTAGAATGTATATACTAATATTAAAAATCTGAATATGGTTCATGTGATGTAGATATTTATACCTATAATTTTAATTGATTCGCCAGGTTTGAATATTTGGATACGCGGGAACTAGTTTGTGTAAATTCCTGTTACTTATGTATGGGTGGTTCTTACTTGTGTGATTTTGTTTGTGATTGTGTCTTCTTTAGAGTGGTTCCAATTCCCGAAATATACAGATGGAGACGAAACTGAATCTCGTAATAATTTAACACACTAATATTATTAAACCCCATTCTTGATGTTGTTCTGGCGCCGATGTGGCCAAGAAGCGCCAGTCATCATTGCATTACTAGTCAGTAGCATCTTAGTGACAGGTAAATCCGGGAGGGAGTTCCGGGCGTGGAACTTCAAAACAGCCAGATTGCAAGCAAGCACGTAACGAGGAGCCATCTTAGAGGAATTCATAAGTCCAAAAACAAAAAGCCGTCCACTCCACCTGGTATTAAACCATACACAGAGGAAATGCCAGTGAGGCTATCAAGTAAGGAAAATTTAATTAAAAAACAAGTTTTTTCTTAAATTGTGAGGTGGTGTACACAGAGGTTTATCCCAAAGGACAAGCAATGCGTAGACTAGGAAGTATAAAGACAGCAATGGGTTGGTGGAGATAAGCAAAACACGAATCCTTCTTACTGCTTTCGTAGCACGATTCAGACAAAGGCCTTGCTCGTTATAATTATACGGATTAGCGAGAGTTGAAAAAGCATGCCTTCATCCCATCGAGTAATTTACAGCTAAGCAAGATAAGATGAGAGAAAGCAGGACCTGCTACTCACGACTACGAACAGCATTCAGAGAGGTGAAAAGCTCTGCAGGAGCAAAAGTGCGGACGAACAATGCTCCTACTTAACCACTAATATCGAACGCAAAAAAAATTACTTACCCTTTATCCCCTCTCTCACCGCTATAGAAAATATTCAAGGTTGTAACGATGAGAACACAAATTAACAGAAAAACAAATTCTTAAATATTATTATATATTAATTATATTATTTTAAAATTTTGCTAATAAATATAAATATTTTTTTTACTGATGATATAATACTATTTAATTAAAGATAATTATTAATTTAATGGAGTGATAAAAAATATAATTATTTAATAGTTTGATATAAGAAACTTTTCGCGATAATGGTCATTCACTCATTATCATCAGGTATGTGAGTTATGAGTTTATTAATGTATAGCGATATATAATTTTTATAATTAAGTTATATTCATTAAGAGGTGGTTTGTATATTTTTACGCATATGATTTAGGCAACTTATAGTGTAACAATGTTAATTTTTCAAATTTTGATTACAAGGCTGACGACACATCCAGGGTTGAAGTAAAGTTGCCGTAGTGAAGTAGATTTAATAGTTATTTATCTGCGTTATATTCTTTTTACAAGAAATTATGTATGGCTTCCCCTTTTCTCCCATACCTCTTTTCTCAATTTAACTAGTTTTCGTGCCCGTGAATGTTTTAGGGTGTTCAATTTCTACCTAAACATTTCCTGAAGCAAATATTTTATATATAGTGTGGAAGTTCTAGTTTATGTTACATATAGTTGGTATAACTGATACGTATGATGTATGTTGT
>JABUQX010045263.1:0-46426 GCA_015478945.1 Trachelipus rathkii | reverse complement strand
ACAGGATATGATCAGGTTTATCCCAGTCGCTTAACTGTGTAATGGGAAGAAGAGCCGTTAGAAGAACGACAGTACCTCAACCCTCGATCTGTTATCTTGATAGAAGTTATACCCATTGTCTCTTTGGGTTGCCTTTTCCTCGCACACGATCGAACGCACGTGGGTGAAAACTTGGATTTAATAAACGCCTGTCGTGAGTTTAAATTGATCACACTGGTCGGACTTGGAATGTGGTCATCACTTGTTCCGAAAAAGATGTTTTGAAGAGTGGGCCATGAAAAATAAAGGGAGTATGATGGTCGACGATGACTGCCACGGCCAGGAATCATTAATCGTGTGCTAGGACGTAGTGGAAAGCAGTTTGTCTTTCCAAATACCGAACTGTGACATAAGAATGCGCAGTGAACACGCGTGGCCTGGTATCGAGATAATTTGTCAAAATCGTCTAACTCGTGCAAGGGGCCCGAATCACGTAAAGGGACAGCTACCTATCGCGTTTCTGTGGCACACTGTCCACGCCGTTTTCTTGCCAATATTGGGGGAGGATACGTGAATCTATCGAATAGGGTAATATTGTTTGCAGCCCATTCATAAGTTTTGACCGTCGAGAGGCTATCCGTGACGCCTGGGCGAGATGAGTAAGCCTGGCTCATCTTCGCATATCTTGTGATATATAATAGCTGAGTCCTGGAATACGAGAAGCGCAACGTTCACTAATCTGAGATCTAGATATGGTGTCTCCGATTACTTCGTTCAGTGTTGCCATGGAACATACAGATCTGCCGGGGCCCGTGTGTTTGTTGTCCGGAGCTTGCGTCGCGGTCTACTTGTGCTGTAGCAGGAAGTATTGATAAAATTCGGCCATTGTGCCAAGTGGCGGTATACGCTGGAGTTTAAAGCACGATGTTGTCTGGGTGGTATGTGTCCGTGTGATGGAGCTAAACTGGGGGATACAATATCGGGTAGGAGCTCACATAAACTTGAAAGGCTTCATTCCCGCTATAGAAAAGGGTTCAGTTTCGGCGATCGACCAATTCGTCGTTCCTTTGTGGAACACGCCGAGAGTCAACATTACAACTAGCGCACTTCGTCTCTTATATTTTGGTCATACTCTCCTTGTGCCACGGGAGGGATCCAGTTGACAGTACTCCCAAGGGGATAGTTGGCTTGGAATTGTTGGTCGTGACGAGATATGTTCCGCTTCCTGAGGTCGACCCTGGCAAACGTCCCTTGTCCCCGTTCGGCGCGGAGAACCACCCGTATACCTGTATAGACCTAATACATGCTGCCAGGAAATTCGGTCCAACTGTCTTGTTTCGAGCCTGGAGGAAACACGCTTAAGATGTCCTGTACATTAGCCGGGACTTATCGTAGAGTACCTGATCCAAGGGCGGATTTCTTCCCGGGACAAGACCATCCGTTACTACGCTATTTGCTTATCGGGCCGCGGAACATTCTGAAGCAAAAGGATACGTTTGTATCTAGGGGCCCTGTTCTCTAGTCCCTGCTCACATAATAGGGCCTTAGCTCAGCGTAACTGACAACTACTGCATGGCCGATCCTCGTGAAACCTAGTGGTCAGACCTCTGCCCACGTTTCTGGTAATTTTTGAAATGCTTTACAGTAGCCCGCTTCGTACCTGCTGCATTATTCTATAGGCGATTTACTGAAAACTTATATCGGATTATAGGCACGATGGAACTTCGGACTACTACTCTTCCGTGGGAGTGTCACGTGCTGACACTGTTGTCCTGCCCAAGATATATGTGTATGTACCTACTTATTTATATAGTAATTATTATAATATATTATATTATATATATATGGTATATATATAGATATATTTATAATAATATTATATTTATATATATATATATATATAATATATAATATATATTATATAATATTATATATATATATATACTCACAGTTATAATATATATATTATACCACCTATCTCTTGCGGAATTCTAATTGCAGGCCCTCGGAGAAGGGTCGTGGACGCCGTACAACCGGCGATTCTAATCTTTCGGCGAAATTGTATGAATCGATTGGGTACATGGAATGTCAGAGAATAAAATGTTGAGGAGAAGAGGAGAGAGGTTATGGATGAATTTAGAAAGGGCAAATTTGATTTGCTCGCTGTGACGAAACAAAGATGAAAGGAAACGTTGAAATTGAGTGGTGTGGTGTGAAATGTGTGTGTGCTGGGGTGGAAATTAAATGAGAGGGAGAGAGGAGTTGCAATTTTGATGAGTGACCTATGGTACAGAGCTATGGTAAGACTTTAATTGTGTGAGTCCTAGAATTCTAAATGGTTAAATTTAAGTTTAAAAAGGTCAAGGTAATGTGTGGTTGTGACGTATGGTGCATCTGAGGGAACCGTTGGAAGAGAAGTACGATTTTTTGGGATAATCTGAATGATGTTCTGATGGGGTGAGTAGGAGCTTCAGATTGAAGTTTTGGGGGACCTGAATTAGTGTATTGTTGATGAAAAAAGGTGGGTATAACAGGTGACTTGGGGTATGAGGAGAAAATGAGAATGGTAGGAAGGTGATTGATTGTTTCTGTCAAGAGAGAGGTATGTGTGTAAAGTAATACGTATACTAAGGTTGGTGTAGGTAGAGATGGGTATCGAAGTGAAAAGTATGATTGATTTAGTGTTGGTGAAGCAAGGAGATGTTGAAGTATGTGTTGGATGTTAAATCAGTTAGGGGGTTTAGAATGGGATTATCGGATCATTTTATTGTTCTATGTGAATATTAGTGGCGGGCTTGGATGGAGAGGGAAGAGGTATACGAAAGAAGTAGGTAAAATTAAGAGTGAGAAGTTAGTGAGCTAGACAATAGGATAAGTATGTAAGACGCTCGCCTAGTAAAATTGGGTTTGAATGTGAACAAGTTGATACAGAACAAATCTGGGGGCAAATGAAGGAAGCAATTGTATAGTAGTGCAAATGCGACAGTCATGTGGATGTCTAAAAGTAGGAGAAGAATGTTACACAGTGAAATGGTGGAATTGAAGAAGGTGATGAAAGCGGTTAAAGGTAAAAAAGAAAGCGTGGTTGAATGTACTAAAAAGCAAATGAGAAGATCAAAAGAAAGAATGCTTGGAATTAAATATAAGGAGGAAAAGAAATTACTAAAAGGTGTATACGTAGGAGAAAACAAGAGGTAAATGAACAGTCTTGGAAGGAGGATGAATGGGAAATTACAAGGGAATAGGAGCTCTTCTGGAAGGAAGCGCGAAAGGTTAAGATGAGAATAAGGGGAACCTGCCTTAATATAATGAATAGGGATGGTGCTTTTGTAAACTGAATGAAATGGGTGTGAGAGGAGTGTGGAAAGACACTTCGAAAATCTGGACAATATTAACAGTAATGAAAAGGTTGATAAGTGAATGTGTGTGGGTTTTGATGTGGCAAGAAGGAATAGGTATTTTGGGGAGTGGAGGTTATTAATAAGGAGGAGGTAATGGTAGAGTGAAAAAAGTTGAAGAAATGGTAAATCATGGCAGGTATAGGATGAAATTACTGGTGAAATGATCAAGAAACGGAGGCGCAAGATGGTGATTGATTGGGATTTTGGAAGTTGTGTAATACAGCGTTTATAGAGGGTAATAGTTCCAAGGGATTGGAGGAGAGCGGTAAAAGTACCCTTATATAGGGTAAGGGAGAAAAGGGGAACGGTAGAAATTATAGGGGAATAAGTTTATTGAGTGTTGTTGGGAAGGTATATGCTGGTATTTTGGTCGAAAGAGTCGTCGTCGAGATGACTGAAGGACTGATTGGTGAATGACACAGGTGCGTTTTAGGAGTGGTGAGACGGAATGTGTGGATGCAAATCTTTACAATTGAAAGAAATGATTGAGAGAATGAGGGGAAGAAGAATAAATTGTATTTAGGTTTTAATGGATTTGCAACAGGCGTATGATAGAGTTAAGTGGGAAGGTTTATGGCAGGTGTAAGTGATATATGGTGTTGGTGGTAGGCTTTCTGAATGGAATCAAAAGTATGTATGAGCGATAGTGAAGCGTGTGTGTAAGAATAAATGGTGTCAATGTGATTGGTTTAGGATTAATAGCGGAAGTAAGACAGGTTGTGTTATGTCTCCTTGGTTATTCATTTGTATATGGATGGGGTTATGAAAGAATTCGAGGTGGCGATGGCAGGAAATGGTGTTAGAGAAATGGTGGAGAATGGAGATGAATGGAGGGTGCCTACCTATTATAATGCGGATGATTTGTTCTGTGTGGCGAATCGAAGAGAGTTTGAGAGGCATTGGTAGAGAGATTTGGCAGGGTGGTGTAAAAGGAGAGGGCTGTGAAAAAGTAAACGTGGATAGGAGTATAGGTTATGGTTGTGAGTGAGGACATTCTTCAGTGTGAAGTTGTGTTGGATGGTGAGCAGCCTGAAACAAAGTGTCTGAGTTTTAAATATTTAGGGTATATGTTGGATGAGAAGGGACGGATGATGCAGAGTTAGTAGGAAAGTTGTGAATAGGGCAGGAAGGTAGCTGGTGCAGATTAAATCGTTGGTGAATGTAAAAGGGACTAAGTCTTTGAGTGCGCTAAGGGTCTTACATGAGGGTATGTTGTTACCGTTATGTTAATTGTATAGTAGTGAGACTATGGTCTGGAATACAAGTATAGATCTAAAGTTCAATGTGTTCAGATGGACAATCTTAGGGGTGTAGGAGGAATTGATAAAAATGAGGAATGAACTTATTGGAGAGTTGTGGTGTGAAAAAGGGGTAAATGAGAGAATAAATGAAGTATGTTGAGATGGTTTGGTCATAGTGGAAAGGATGAATGATAAGTCGGGTTGGTTAAGGCGATGTATATAGTGGCGAGTGAGTTGGGAACCGACCCGGCTGGGAGACCGCGAAGAAAAAGTGGATTGATTCAGTAAACGAATGTTTGAAGGGGAGAAATGTGTGAGTTTGGTAGAGGCGAGAGAAAGGTGTATAACCAGGAGTGAATGGCGGGGGGATTGTGAGGGGGTATGGTTGTGGCCCACCTGGGCCAAGGAATGAACCCTTACATTGACGATCTACCATAGTGAGGGTCCATCGCTGTCACATGAAGCTTTAGGGTGGATTTTTCTGACGTGCGATGAGTTCACTAATTAATTGTACTGAGGGGGCGGTAAGGCTGGGCTTTCTTTTCGACTTAATGTCTGTTCTTCTAACATGCTTTTCTTTCCGATCGTTACGCACCTTCTTCCCATTCTTTGGGAAAATCAGAAGGAAGATAAAGAAAGAAGAAAGAAATATATATATAGTATAACTATATATATATATATATATATATATATATATAATATATATATATATATATATATATTATATATAATATATATATATATATATATATATATATATATATATATATATATATTATTATATATATATAATATTTATATATATAAGTTTGTTTTTTATTTATAAATGTTAGTGCCCATCGCTTTTATTTCTTTTAAATATATTTATTCACATTTTTAATATAATTATTTCCTTATTTTAGGTTGCTGGTCAAAAACAACAAATAAAGTTAACGCTTAAGAAACCCGGCCCAGCGGTTAAACAAATCGACAGAGCTGTTCTTGATGTCGATGATGATAGTAAGTTGTCGTGATTGTTGGTGTGTGTGTGTGTTTTTGTTACAATAAAAATTTCTAAGTATTTGGATCGCTCTTTGATTAGATGAATTTTTTGTTTGTTTGTGTGAGAGTGGTAAAGAAGTAAAATTTCAACAATAGAGATTGGCACAGAGTATATCGTATTCCTATTAACTATATCATGTAAAACCGTTTTATCTAGTATTGACCTTACTATGCTTAGCATTTGTAGATTAAATGGATAATTTAGATGTTAATTTTCAAAGTATTGGTCTACAGTCTTTAAATGGATTTAAGTTCAATTTTATTATTATTTTTTATTATTATTATTATTATTCTACAGTCTTTAAATGGATTTAAGTTCAATTTTATTATTATTATTATTATTATTATTATTATTATTATTATTATTATTATTATTATTATTATCATTATCATTATTATTTAGTTGAAACCTATAAAATTATCCTTAAATAATACATAAACCACTCAAGACTAATGATTATTTTTATTCCTCTTTTTTTTTCTTTACACAGGTGGTGAATCTGATACAGATGCAAGGATTTTAAAGAAAAGAAAAGTAGACGTCGCACCTGTTAACCCACCTCCAGCCAAGGTAATATATATATATATATATAAATATATTACTAATATATATATATATTGATATATATATATATATATCTATATGGTATATATATATATATATATTAATATATATATATATATATATATTAATATATATAATATCATATAATTATTTATATATAATATTATATATATATTATATATATATATATTATATATATATATATATATATATAATATATATATATATAATATATACTATATATATATGATTATATATATTATACTATATATATACTTTTATATATATATATACTATTATATATATATTTAATATATATAATATATATTATATTTTATATAATATAATATATATATATATAATATATATATATATATATGATTGAGTATTAAACAATTATTATGAATAAGCAATATAGATACCGTTATTATGACAGATGGCGAATTTATAATAATATTGATGAAAGCAAAGAAGACCAGTGAAAGAAAAATATAGAGGAATATATATGTTTTTTTTTTATTGTTATCTAATGGTTTAATTCTCTTTCGTTTAGTTAAATTAGTTGATTAGTTTATTAAGACTTATAATATTACTCAACACAACACCACGATAGTGAGACTCGCTTAAGAACTAAGTCGCTCATCAACATTAATATATCCTCGCAATATTGTTTGGCTTCTCTCACATCGATGATATATACCGGGATAACCAATTAATGATGAAAATAAACATCTCTTTTAAGTACAACTTAATTATAATAAGTTTCTTCTTATATTATTTATATATTAGGTTCCTCTAGATATCGAAATTTATACATTAACATTTCCCTACACCCTGAAACAAGAAAAACAGCTTTAGCTATTTATTATGATAAAATATAACCCCACTTATCAGGGTTTAAGTACACTAACCTTGGCCGTAGAATTCCCTCTCCCGACCGACTTACTGTTACTTTTGTTTTCCCATACGTCCATACGTACCTAAAAAAAATCAATCTTACCCCTTTTTTCTCCCTTCTCCTTTTTTCCTTTTTTTCTTTCTACTTTTACTCTTCATTCTCTCTTTCCATATATTGTGTAATATTCTTCATATTTACTCTTTCTTTTGTTAACACATCTGCTACTTGTTTCTCCGTAGGTATCCATTCAAAATCTCATTATAAGCACTGGCATAGCTTTACTTAGTATCTTTTGTTTAAGTACACTGGCTTCTAAAACTTTAATAAATTTTTAGAAGCCTATGTACTTAAACAAAAGATATAGCAGCAAATATAATATCTACTATTTATTAAAAATAGATTAGTCTGCGATAATGTGAACTAAGAATAAATAATATGAGAGTGAGTTATAATTACCTACAGTACATATGATGTCGAATTAAAGTCTTGCACACAAAAGTTATTTCAGATGTGGCCACAAATGAACCCCTTATATATACATCAGACTTTCCCCCCCTTAACCAATCAAACTCTTGCAATTGCTATTTCTCTTAGAAAGGTATGAATACTTTCTCTTTCATCAGATTCTCATATACATTAATAATGAGAGCTAAAGAATATATATATGTTAAATAAGTATTTTTCATAAAACTGTTGTGGCACAATATTTTATTACCTATAAAAAATATACGTTATTTAATAATTTTGTTAAATAAATAAATCTTAACCACTTACTTATAAGCTCGTGCATTATTTATTGCATTGAGCTTTTACCTCTTAACCCCCGTAGATATATCCTCATGTTCAGTAGTCATCAGTTTTATCAATCATATAAGATTATTTAATCAGTATATATGGTGTTGGTTGCAAAGGTCAAGATTAAAAGTGTGTTAAGTTGGATATCTAGCTATTATCCTCTCTCTCTCTCTCTCCTCGTCTCTCTCTCTCCTCTCTCTCAGTCTCGGCTCTCTCTCATCGGTCTCTCGTTCGATCGGTATCTCTCTCTCCTCTTTCTCCTCCCTACCTCTTTCCTAAAATACGCTAGTGCATCTACCAACAAAAAGCAACTCTCCATTCTCATCTTTTCTCATCTCCACTCTCAGACTAACAAGATATCCGCATTCGGAGCTCTCGTTTCTATAAAACGCACTCTCCTCTTCCTACTTCACCTCAACCCCCACCTGCACCTCCTACACTCCCCTCTGCATCTCCTGCTCCTTCTTCAGGTATACTCTCGTCTCCTCTCGGTCTCCTTCCTCTCCTCTCTCTCTCTCTCTGCGAAGAAATATATATATATGTATATATAGATTTAGTTTCTTTTTTTTTATAAATAGTGGGTAAATATATACATCATTAAATTTGTATATATATATATTATATATATACATATATATATATATATATATATATATATATATATATTTAATTTTTAATTTTTTTTTTATATATATATATATATATATATATACTACATATTAAATTTGTAATATTTAGGAATATATATATATATATATATATATTATATATATATTATATATAATATATTATTATATATATATATATATAATATTATATATATATATTGGGGTATTTGGTTTGTGGGATTAATAGGAAAGGTCTATGGCAGGTGGTAGTCAGATATGGTATTTTGTTAGGCTGAATAGAATCAAAAATGTGTCTGACCGATAGGGAAGCGTGTGTAAAAATAAATGGGAGTTAAAAGTGATTGGTTTGATATTAATAGTCGAAAGTGATTTGGTTTAATATTAATAGTGGAGTAAGGCAGGGATTGTGTTATTCCTCCTTGGTTATTCAATTTGTATATGGATGGGGTGATGAAAGAATTAACAAGGGGGTGGTGGAATGATGGAGAATGTAAGAGAGTGGAGGGTGCCCTACCTATTGTATGCGGTTGATCTGGTTTTGTGTAGCGAATCTGAAAAAAGTTTGAGAGGATTGGTAGGGAGATTTGGCAAGGTGTGTAAATGGAGGGGGGTTTTTAAAGGTAAACGTAGATAAGAGTGAGGTTAGGTTGTGGGTGAGGACAGCCCTCGGTGTGAAGTTATGATTGATGATGAGCAGTTTTGACCAAGTGTCTGAGTTTAATATTTAGGATATATGTTGGAGTGATATCCCTGGCCTCGGCTAAGCTAGAAAATAGCTTGTTCAAAATTTTTAAACTTGTTTTTAAAGATATTAGTTATTTTCTTTTAGGTTTAGCAATACTTTAACGTAGTTGTTAAAATTTTAACTTGTTTTTTAAGATTTAGTTTTGATTTCTTTTTAGGCTTTACGATATTCTAAATGTAAGTGGGTAAAATTGTAGGTACAAGTAAGTAAAGTAGATAATAATTTAAGTATGTATGCTCTGTGTGATAACTGTGGGACTGGGAGAGGTGAATATGTGAATAACTGCCCTGCTTGTGTTGTAAATGCAGAGAATGTGTGTTGCTAAGGAAGGAGATTGCAAGACTGAGTGAAAGATATGAATGAATTGAAAGAAGCTGTATTTGAGTTGAGAAAGGAGGGAAGTGTTAGAAAAAAGGTTAGTAGGGATGTTGAGGCAAGGAGGGAGCGGGATATAGGGGTAGATAGGAACAGTGATTCACCTAGGCAGGAAGATGAGGGGGAAAAGGATAAAAGTAGTTAAAAATAGGTCTGCAGATGAATATAAAGTTGTAGGATTTAGAAATAGTTTAAAGATGAGGATCTCGAAAGTCAATCAGCCTGTGACCTGCAGTAACAGGTTCCCGACTGTCTTCCAGATGGGGAGGGATCAGAGAGTGCCAATGGTAATGTTGAGTTTTCTAAAAGGAAGACTGATAAATTGCTAATTGGAGACTCTATGATACGATAACTAGATAGGACTTTTTCAAAGTAAGAATAAAAAAAGAAACGATTGAGAGTGTGTTATTACAGGTGCCAGAGTGAGTGATATCGTGGAAAAGGATAGATAGAGAGATGATTCTACAAATGTTGATTCAGATGTGATTGTGCATGTGGTACAAATGATATAGGAACATAGGAAGGTCAGAAAATTAATGAGATTATATGGAGATTGATTAGAAAGATGAAAGCTAGGGAAGAAGGTGCAATGATTTCTGGATTTTACCTAGGTTAGGTGCAAGGTCAGGAATGGGGGAGTAGGGCTTTAGGTGTAAATGAAAGGGTTAGGTTATGTTTTTCAGAAAATATTAGGTTTTTGGATTTGTGGGGAGAATTTCTGGATAAAGATCTTTTGCAGCAGATGGAGTTCACTGGAGTCGTAAAGGTGTTGGGCTTTTCAGCACCAAGGATTGGAGACTGTTTAGAAAAAAAACTAGGTAAAGTTGGGGGGGATGGGCTAAATATCTGGATACAAATAATAGCAATGGTAACGGTAATAGTGGTGATATAAATAAAACTAGTGTTACAAGTTCAAATAATGATGATAGCAATAAAAAATAACAGCAATTTCGGAATATAAAAATGCTTTTAACACAATGCTCAATAGCCTTGAAAGTAAAAGATGAGCTGATTTTAGTTATAAACCATAAATGAGAATCTTTGACATTATTTTGCATAACTGAGGGCATCGGGTTAATGAAGAATTAATATGGCAGACTCCGTTCAGGAATATGAAATAGACGGATATTCACTTTATTTATACCAGCGTGAAGGAAAAAAAGGGTGGGGGTGTGGCGCTTTAATATTTTAAAAGCAATATTCAATCTGTATTAATGACTGACTTTAAACTAATCATGATATTGAATCGGTATGGGTTAGATATCCTTATGTTTAATAAATCATATAGAGATAGGGGCATTTTATAGACCTCTTGGGCCAGTCAAGAATTAGACTCAGAAAATTGTAAAAGAAAATTGAGACAGCATCCACAGTAAAGTAAATGGTATAGTCATATATGGGTGATTTAAATTTTCCTGGCATTAATGGGAATTCCTGTCTAATACGGACCTTAGTAGTTCAGTATTTATAATTGTATACTAGATAAACTTTTGTGGCCAGATGTCCATGAACACAAGAACACGATGCATATAGCTTAATATTAACTAACGATGAAAGAATGGTGGGGTGAGGTTAGAGTTGAGGAAAATTTAGGACTTAGTGACAATAATATAATTAGATTTAATATGAATGTGTTATATCTGGGCCCAAATTGCATGTTAATAAGGAAAGGATGCTAGATTTCCGATAATGGGTATCTTTACCAATTAGCGAGACATGCTTAGTATACATTGACTGGGATAAACGAGTTTAAAGACCAAACTGTTTTATCATGTGGGAACATTTAAGCAAATTTTAAGGAATATTCAGTCATCCATTTTTACAGATAAACCATTAAGGGTGGCGAACAGAGAAACCTGTTTTGTGAATAGAATGAGAGTAGAGAACATTAATGAGCGTAAGTTGTTTTAAAATATTCAAGGGTAAGTAAATAGGGAAGATGTTTAGAAAATTATAAGGGGAAAAATAAGAAACGAACTAACCAAGTCAATAAGGAAGGCAAGAGAGATGGCAGAAATTATATTTAGCAAGGAATAGTATAAGGACCTGAAGAAGTTTTTTTGCTTTTATAAATTTAAAGTAAGAATAGGACAATTACAACAATTTAAAATTTGATGAAAATTTAAGTGAGGTTCAGATAAAGGAGTTGTCATACATTTTCAGATGCTTATTTTTCGACTTCAGTGTTTATGAGGAAAGTTAGATAATATGTTTGGAGACTAATAGTTCTTGTAATCATGTAACAAATAGACTTACAGAAATTGAATTTGACGTAAAGATATTAAACGTTTATTAGAACATATTGATCCAAGTAAAGCTGACAGGGCCTGAATGGGATATATGTAGAATTCTGAAAGAGGGTAGTACCAGCATTGCAAAGGGACTGTATTTGATTTTTAAGCGAATCTATAAATTTGGTGAGGTACCAGATGAACTGGAAAACAGCATATGTTTTGCCTATTTATAGAAAGGTAGTAAGGAAATTTGGGAATTATAGGCCAGTTAGCTTAAATCTCTGGTTGTAAAGGTTCTGGAAAAGTTACTGAGAGGTCAATATAGAGAATCATTTAGAAGAATAAAAGGTATTGTACGACTCCAGCACGGTTTTTCCAGAGAAGGGTAAGGTCATGTCAGACAAACCTTTTTAGAATTTATGGAATACATTACTGACTGCATTGACCGAGAGAGATCCCAGTTTGATATTGTAAATATTTAGACCTTTAGTAAAGCTTTTGATAAGGTTCCCCAGATAAGGCTGATGAAGAAAGTTATTGCTATGTGGTATAGGTGGAGTGGTACATGGTTGGATTAAAGAGTGGTTGCGAAAAAGAAAAAACAGGGTGTACAACTAAATGGGAATAATTCATCATGGGAAAAGTGAAGAGTGGTGGCCCACAGGGTTCAGTGCTGGGCACTATTGTTCCTCATATATATAAATGATTTAGACCAGGGACTTAAATGCAAGGTTTTCAAGTTTGCAGATGATACTAAAAGTGGCCTACCTCAGTAGGAATAGTGAAGGATGCATAAGGGTTCAAAATGATCTGATAAAACTTCTTGTGTGAGCAGATAAGTGGTTAATGAATTTTAATAGTAAAAAGTGTAAGGTTCTTCACCTAGGTTACTCAAATAAAAGTTTTAACTACGATATGATGGGGATTGGCTTGAGTCTGTGGACCAAGAAAAAGATTTAGGTGTGATTATAAGCAGTAATTTGAAAGTAGCTAATCAGTGTTTGGGAAGCTAGAAATAAAGCTAATAAGATGCTGGGCTTGAATAAATCGCAATGTTGTTTATAAGAGCAAGGAAGTAATAAGTTAACTGTATAATAGCTATTTTAGGCCAGTAATAGAGTATTGTGCACAGTTTGGGCCCTTATTTAAAGAAAGACACTTAGAATATGCTAGAGAGAGTTGGCAACGTAGAGCAACCAAGGATATTTCTGGGTTTGAGGGTATAAGAGCTAAAGAGGAGAGGCTGAAAGGAGTTAGGGAATGTTTTCTGTAAAAGGCGATTTCTCAGAGGGGACATGATACAAGTCTAACAAAATATTTACATCTATTTGATAATACAGAGATTAATAAATTTTTCCATAGGTAGAACAATGGACAGGTGACGCAGGGGGCATAATAAAGAAAATTAAGAAGAAGCATGCCATCTTGATATAAGAAAGCATGCATTTAGTAATAGGGTTGTTAAAATTTTGGAATAGTATGCCAGAGGAGGTTGTTGAGTGTGACTCGATTGCAAAATTTAAGGAAGGGTTAGATTCGTTTATGGATGGTTTGGGTATCATAAATATTTTGAATAAGTCAAATTTGGCGGGTTTTTAGTTGTGATATAGTTATATGTTTTAAGATGGCATGTGTGACCATAACTTAGATATTAATGCATGTGGATGGTTTGGGTATCATATTTATATATCATTAGTTTTGACTAAGCCAATTTGGTGGATTGTAGTTACAACAAATTGACAAGCCCTAGGGTGCTTTGTGGATTTGCATGACATGTTTGGGTATGGGTTGACTGGACAGTCTCGATAGGCCCATGTGGCCTTTTTTACTGTCTCTATATTCTTTGTCTTTAAAAGGATACGGATGATGCAGAGTGTAGTAAGGAAGTTGTGATGGCAGAAAGGTGGCTGGTGCAATTAATGTTTGTGGATGTAAAGGGACTAAGTCTTAAGTGCCGCTAGGGTCTTTTATGAGGATATGTTGTTACCCGTGTTAATGTATAGTAGTTAGAATAAATGAAAGTACGTTGAAATGGTTTGGTCATGTGGGAAGGATGGACGATAGTCGGGTTGATTAAGCTTGTGTTATAGTGGTGACGCGCTTTTGCTGAAATCGACCGGCTGGGAGACCGAAGAAAAAGTGATTGAGTCAGTAAAAGAAAATGCCTGGAGAGAGAAATGTGAGTTGTTAGGTCGAGAGAAAGGTGCTAATAGGAGTGAATGGCGGGGTTTTGTGAGGGGGTATGGTTGTGGCCGCACAATGGGCCAAGGATGAAATCCCACATGAGGAGATGCTTTGTGAGGGTCCGTAGTCGTGGTCCCCGTAAGCTCTAGGGTGGATTTTTCTGAATTTGCGAAACGAGTTCCACTAAAAGGTATAAAGGGGGCGGTAAGGCTGGGCTTTCTTTTCTACTTGCGTCATGTTTTTTTACTTTTTACTACTTTTTTGTTTCCGGTGCACAGTCACTCACACCTTACTGCACAGTCATAACACCTGCCATAGAGGCTTCCTATTAACCTAATTACTGACATACGCCTGTTCAATCCATAAAACTATACAATTTATTCTTTCTCTCTCATTTTCTGAATCATTTGTTTCAATGTAAAACTTTGATCCACACATCCTCTACCACTTCTAAACGCACCTTGCTCTTCACCAATCAGTCCTTCAGTCACTCGACGCACTCTTTATCATAAAAATATGTAAATTTTGGGGGGAAAACAAAAATGTTACCTTATTTCGGACTCAAATTGTCAGTTTACTAATATTCTCCTTTAGGAATGAACACCCTTCCCATAAAACAGGAAGGCGCCTTCACTCTCGCGCAATGTTATTGTCACTTTTGAGTTGGCGCATTGCAATTTGCCACTAACATTTACGTATCTGTATATTATTAGCTATTAAACTTTTTTGTTGTTAATAATGTCATTAGGGGACATGAAAATGATTCATTCACAGAATGTACAAGTAGTGTACCACTTTTAGAATTAAAAGTTAAACTAAGAAGAAAATAAAATGTTTGTACCCTATGCTGCCGTGAATTAGTTGCAGGAATAAAAGCCGCTGACGATTTGTATACTCATTTGAAGTTTGGTTAATATTAGAAAATCGGTGGTAGACAGACATTTTTTAAAATATAGTGACACCACCACCACTTCTTAATATAACTTGTTTTGTGTATAAGATATGCAAAAGTGATCAATAGATGTATACTTGGGTGTGCGATATTTAGTAGCTGCTAGTATGGATCTTATGCAAAATCTTGAGATACGTTATTTTAGGTAGGAGGAAGAAATTGAAGTTCGAAGTAAGAGTTGAATATGAGTAGTAGTAGTAAAAAAAAAATATTAATACAAGAAAGTATACTATATATACCGGTGTAAAATGGGGAAATATTTTGAGAAATTTTCATTATATAGGAAATAAAATACTCAAAAAAATGGTAGTTTTGTTGAATCAATTTTAAGGGACGAATTAGCATTTTTAGAAAATAGTAAATTGGCTTTAGTGGTATTCTAGTAACAAGCTTGGTGGAATGGTTAGATAAAGTATAAAAGGGAAAGTGATAATACATTGTATGTTAAGGTAAAAATTTGTCAAACAGTCTGGTTGATTATTTTAGTTTCTGACTAAGCTAGCTTAACTATGTATTAAGACGTCTTTTAAATGCCCATCCTTTAGTGTAGATTAGTGAAATTTATTACTAACCAAGTCATTGAATAGATTCCACATAAGGGGTTGCCATATATAGAAATTATAATAGTACCAATTTTTTCTTTCTTTCTTTCACCACAGAAACCTAAAGCACCACATAAAGTGTTGCCATATATAAAAAACTATAATAGTACCAATTTTTTTCTTTCTTTCTTTCACCACAGAAACCTAGAGCACCATCTCCTACAGCCATTGCGTCGATGACTACAGGAACCGTAGGTATTAAGAAACCCTCTGCAGCGAGGAGAGAGGAATTACTCAAGCAACTTAGAGCGGTTGAAGACGCCATTGCTCGAAAAAGGTCCAAACCACTATAATAAATAAAATAAATTTAAATTTTTTTTATAATAAAATTTATTTATTTCATTTTGATAAAATGTTAAATTTCTTTTTAAGTTGTTGGACCGATTGGTCGTCGTTCTTGGCTCGTTTTACTCGCGAGATTATTTTGTTTCTTTTTTCCTTTTTTGAATGACATTCTATACGCCTTTTCATTCTTGGAAAGAATCTTAAAATAAACAGTTGAAATATTAGCCCGATATTTGACCGAGAAGGCAAAATAATGTAAAAGTCAAACTTGTATGAATATAATATTCATTTTTTATATTTGTCAACTCTCGTTTCCCTTCATCCTCTCTCCAGTATTCTCCTGGACCCACCCTCTATCCCGTCCCAGTTTGCCCTCCCTCCAACCATGATTATCCTATCACAGTCGCCATCCTGCCCCTCTCCTCTCTTTCGGCGTTATTCATCCTCTAATATCTTTGTTTTTGGGCTGCTAAATCTTAATTTTAAATTAAAAATTTATACTTTATGTAGGAAAATCAAAATGAAAAAATTGCAAAAAATGGAATTATTTTTGAAAATATGCTAAAAATATCTTTTTAAATAATTGGTATAAAACAAAATAAGAAGAGCTTATAAAAAAAAAAGAAAAGCAACAAAAATAGCTTTTTAGTTGTATTATATATATACATATATATGTATAATATAATAATATATATCATATATATATATATATATATATATATATATATATATATATATATATAATATAATATATATAATATATATATATATATTATATATATATATTATATATATATAATAGTATATAAATTAGTATATTATTAAATATGTAGAATAATAGCATTTCATAACTTCATTTTATTTTCTTATTATTCTTATTCTTATTAATATTTTCATATTTTACTATATTATTATTATTATTATTATTATTATTATATAATATTTATATATTATTATGATTATTATGACTTATACCTTGTTTCCCCAGACTGGGGGTAAGGTGCCTCGTAACATGCAACCGAACAGAAAAGTAGTGAGAAAGATTATGGTGCAAGTCGAAAAGGAGAAGCCCAACCTTTACGCTCCCTTTATATCCTTTATAATGAGAACTCGTCGCAGTCAAAAAATTCACACCTAGAGCTTCACGCGGATCGTACGGACTTCACTATGGTCATCTCGTCAATGTGCGATTCTTCTTGACCCAGGTGCTGGCCACAAACCAACCCCCTAACAAAACCCGCTATTTCACTCCTATTATGCACCTTCTTCTCGCTCTGCCCAAAATCCTCACATTTCTCACCTCCTAGCCTCTCCTTTACTCGACTCAATCCACTTATTCTTGTTCGGTCTCCCACGCTCTGTCTCCCAGCACACTCCACCACTATACATCCTTAACCACCGACTATCATCTAGCCTCATCCACATGACCAAAACATCTCAACGTACTTTTCATTTATTTTCTCTTTTATCCCTTGTTTCACACCATACAACTCTTAACACGTTCATTCCTCATTTTATAATTCTTCTTACACCTTGTCCATTGCCATCTGAACACATTGTACTTTTAGATCTATACCTCTTATTCCGGACCATAGTCTCACTACGATACATTAACACAGGGAACAATATACCCTCATTATATTGCATCTAGCGCACTCAAGACTCTGTCCCTTTATATCCACCAAACGATTTAATTTTACCAGCCCACTTTCCTGGCAATTCACAACTTCTTCTACTACACACGCTTCATCCATTCCCTTTTCATCCAACATATCCTAAAGTATTTAAACTCAGACAACGTTGTTCCAGCAGCTCACCATCTATCTTAACTTCACACTGAGGACTGATCTCACTCACAACCACTAACCTTACTCTTATACTACGGTCTACTTTCAAACTCTATTTTTACACCACCTTACCGAAATGCTCTCTACCAATCCTCTCAAACATCCCTCTTCAGTTTTGCCACACAAACAAAACATCCTCAATATAATAGGTAGGGCACCATCCACACTCTTCCATTCTCAATCAGTCTAACCCCCTCCCCCTGCCACCATAGCCTCTAATTCTTTCATAACCCATTCCATATGCAAAATAGAATAACCAAGGAGACAACACGTCCACAACCCCTCACTCCGCTATTAATGTTAAACCGAGTCGCTTTCGACTCATATTATTTATTACGCTCTTCACTGTGCGTCATAGCATACTTTGATTCCATTCCTAAATAAATTTTTTTCTCTCCTCATTTTCTCTTTTCATTTTCTGGTAAGGAATAATCAGTTATTATTAACTTTATTATTATATTATCTATTATTATATATTATTATTCCCTATGATGTAAGAGTATTGCTTGTCGGGGTGGGGGGGCTCCGATACCTTTTCCGAATGGTATCTGGAAGTGGTTGTAGTTATTGTTTTTTCGTGGTTCTTCTCCTTTCCATTTATGTACTTAGGTATGTAATTATAGATAGCATCTTTTTCTTTATTGTTTATTCTAAATCATTACAATATATCTTGTTAATAATAAGTTCATTGAACATTTTGATATTATAATTGTTACTTTATATATTAATTATATAATTCATTTTATTATTATATTTATTATTATTATTATTATTATTATTATTTTATTATTATTATTATTGATTGAGTTATTAATCCCCCCCCCGTTAACCGTACCCCACCTTGGCAGGTGTGGGCGGCTCAGATATCTTACCGAATGGGATCTGCGAAGTGGTTGTACGTTTTTGTTTTTCTTTGATTTTTCCCCCTTTTTGTGGTTCCCCTCCTTTCCTTTTATGTTCTTCGGTTCTTTTGCTAAGAATATTATGTTTTCTTATTATTTTAATTATCTTTATTATTTTCTTATTATTATTTTATTTTATTATTATTATTTATATGTATTATTATTATTATTATTATTATTATTATTTTTTATTATTTTGTTTTTCTACCTCATATTCTTCTTATTTTTCTTAATTATTTTTATTATTTTAATTTATTTATCCTTTTTTTTCCCCGTTCCTCTTCCCCGTCCCTTCCTCAGTTTATGTCCCTTCTCCGTTTTCTGTACGTACTACCTTAAGTATCCCTGATCTCTCTCTTCGAGAGTCGTGTCCCCCATTCCCTGTTCCTATTGGCTACTGGGCTGTGTCTCCCGTGGTGTCATGGGCCCACTGTGGCCCTCCTCTTCTACGTGGGTGAGGGTACAGATGGTTAAAAACCGGTTTTTCTTGCCTTCCTCCGGGCCGCCTATTGTAAGGGTCCCGAACCTTGCCCTAACCTGTGAAGGAGGCTGTCCTGCCACTTGTGGAGAATAATCTTGGGCTTCGCGCCTTATCCGTGTGGTGCACGGCTTTTCTTTTCCAATCTTTGGGACTGGACGCGGAGTTGGTTCCGGGGGCTTTCCCGAGGCCACACCCATGGCCCCACCCTACGGGGTGCTGGGGTTTCTAGGGGAGGTGTTTATTGCTCTGGGCGTTGTGGGCGGGTTACTTCGGTTTACGCTCCCATGGGATTTATTGTTCTAGAAATTCATCATTTTTGTGTTCATTTATTGGCGGTGCAGAGTTTTGCTGGAGTATTTTTCATGGGTAAAAAGTTTTAAAGTTTTCCAGAAAGGCGGCAATAAAGCCATCTGGCGTGTCCCCCTCCCAGGCCCTGCGACCAGGTAGGGCTTTGATGCCCTTGTTATGAAATGGTTGGTTACTCTAGCACCCTCAATTCCGGTCCCTTTCAGGAACTACCCCGTCATCGACCAGGTGAGGACTGTTGTGGCCCTTCCATAATACCCTTGTCTCTGCCATCTTTACGTATGCCATCCCAAGTGCCCCAGACGTGCGAGCGGAATTCCATTCCTAAACGCAGATTACACCAACTCCGGCGATCGCTTTCTCCGACCCCCCTCCAGGGGTACCGGCGTCTTGATTCGCTACCCGCCTTTATTTTTATTTTACATTCAAAGTGTTAAAGATATGTGTTTGTGAGCCAGCTCATCCTTAGTTATGCTTTGGAAGCTGCTCTTCAAACTTCTGAGCCACAGGCTCGCCAATGAGGAACGGTTCCCTCTTGGTTCGTGTTGCCTCTCGTACCCAGAGCAACGTACTTGCTTCCCTATCACATCTGGGGAAGATGCCTATCCTTTCTAACCTGACGATGTTCGGAACACGTCGAAGGGTACCATATATGCGCCAGAGTTCTGTTCCGATGCTTCGATTGACACTCCTTACTCATTTACAGGCTCACCACGTGCCTATCACCGACGTTTATCGCGTTCCCTCCACGTAAGGAGAACGCCTTAACCGACCAAACCCTCGTCTTTTACTTATCTTCTCTGTGCCTTTCCTCCATCCAAGGTGAAACTTGGTTTTACTATGCACACGGTTCGGACTTATGTATCCCTTTTCGAGAAGATGTTTCAAGTGCCATAACATTTGGTTCACCCCAGACCACTGTCCGACCGATGCTGGCACTTCTCTCCCACCGCCGAACTGTGACAAAAAGATCTCCATGTTGTCCTAATGCAAGGGGCCCGACACCCAGCCTCCTGTCCACTGCCCCTTTGTTGCCTTGGCGAGAAGGAAATCCTATAGCAGTGCGCCATTCATAAAGTTGGACCGTCGATGAGCGCTACCCGCCGGGCGAGAGAGAAGCTGGCTCATTTTCCTCTTTCTTATGTTGCTGCAACGTCCACTCCATCTGCGTTGGCCTCTACCGTTGCCCATCGCCCCGTGTGTTTGTGTCCGGAGCTTTGCGGTCCGCCTTCACGTTTCGGCCTTCCGTGGCCGGTTACCGGTCACCTGTTTCGGTGGTTTCCTGTGGGCTCTGACATTGTCCTCCCAGCTCGTCCCAACAATGGTCCGCCGGACCACTCGTCGTTCTTCGCGACACACACGACCCTCTCTCCATGCTCCTCTCCTTGTAGAGCGGTCCATGCAAGCTCCCAAGGGGATAATCTATTTTTTGCGACATGTTCGGCTTTATGAGCGGTCGATGGCAAACGTCCCTTGTGCCTCGCCGGGAACCTACCTGTACCGTCCCCGAAACGGCCTGCTTCTGTTTCGCCGGGGAAACCAAGTCCCTCTTACCGGTTTCGAGAGTCCGTCCAAGGGCGGATCTTCCCGGGACAGACATCCGTTACTCGCTTGCTATTCGGGGCGCGGACTTCTTGAAGCAAAAGGATCCCGTTTGTACTGGGGCACCTTGTCTCTGTCCTGCCTAAACGGGCTCGCCCGCTGGGACAAACCTGCATGCGATCTCGGACCAGTGGTCAGACCTCTGCCCGTTCTGGTAATTTGATGGCTTTACGCCCGCTTCGCTTCTGCATTATTCTACGATTTCTGAAACTTTATCGGATGGCACGATGGACTCCTTCGCGAAATACTACTCTTCCGTTGGAGTGTCACGTCTTGCTTTGCGGGGGGTGAACCAAACTTGTCCCCTGGGGGGGCCCAATCGCGGAGGTCGCGGGACGCGGTATTCAATTGGGACACCTCGCCCGCTCGCAATCTTCCTTCGGGTAGACGTGGCGCCGCTTCGATGTGTGTGTTGCAGATGGGTTGGATGCTGGTGACGCAGGAGGATGGAGGAGTCTTCCCTTCCTGCCTCTACCCTCCACCTCTTTGACTTCGGGACCCGTCGACTGAGCGTCTGGCTCTACTCTGTGCGGACCTCTTCTGGGATTTTGACTATGGACGCCCATACACTCGTCTTCCTGTGTCTCTTCTCATCTTACCGCCGACACCACTCCGTACTTGTCCTCCTCTTCCATCTTCCCCGGCCTCTGTTAGGGCACCTCTTGCAGGACACGTCCCCCTTCCCAGCCCCTGCCTAAGAAATCTGAGATGAGGAATGTTCAAACATGTGGCAGTGGTACTTAGCGAGCCCCTCCTGATGCTGCCCAGGGAACCCCTCTCGTAAACATGGGGGTCCACACATATCTCCTGCTGGCGTGATCTCCTCTCCCTCCGGGGTTTGAGGTTTCTGTCGGTGGCTCACGGGACCTTCCGCCTTTGCCCTCTGAAAGACTGCCACGTCCCAGAACATCGTGCGACTATTGTCACGGATCGTCCTGACCATTGCAATTTGTTTCCCGCTTATTTCACGTTTCATCCAGATGGAACTGCCGCGGAGTACTTTGCTAAATTTGCTGTCTGTTTACAGGAGTTGAAACTCCCGTAACCGTGACCTTTTGCACCCTTCAAGGTACCAGGGAACCCCTTATTTTCCCAGAATCGTGGAGTCAGCGACAGAGGTGGGGCAGCGATCCAGCTTCACGAGTCTGTCCCATTTACTCCCATTCCCTCTCCACTCCACTGCATGCCATAGCTGCTCGTATCCATCTTGACGCCGCTGTACGCTTTGCTCAGTGTACTTGGTCGCCCAGTCCTGTACATATACAAGACAGACCGTCTATTTTTCACAGTCACCCGCCTCCCATTGTTGGCCCTCCGGTTGACTTTAACCTCGACATCCGTTGTGGGAGACTGTTACGTCCCCCCATGCCGATTATTGGTTGTGGAGTATTTTGCAGGATTTTTGCATTGGAATGTCTCCACACAGGCCTTTCCAACCTGTGAACGCTTGATACAGCACTACTTCCTGTGTTGACATCTCGTTGTGTTCCATCCTGTCTTTAGATCGTTTGGGTTGGAAAGGTCGTCTTTCCTCTGTGTTAGTGACCACTACCCTATCGGGATACCATCCTTCGGCCCCAGTCCGCAGCTGCTTCCACCTTATTCTGGCTGGCGCTATGACAAGGCAGACTGGTCTTCCTTTCATCGGGCCACTTACTTTCCCATCTTTCCTGCAACTAACGTGTTCCCGTCGCCGGCGGATGCCTTCACTTACTTTCAGGAGGTTATCCTTCAGGCGGCAACGGAGCATATACCCCGTTCATCTGGGACCCGGAAATCAACAACCCCCTGTTGGAACCAGGAATGTGCTCGGGCTAATCGTGAAAAGCGAAAGTTGTATAAGCTGTATAAACAGACTTCCACACCTTCTAACTGATTCTGTTTAAGGCTTCGGCGGCCAGCTCCCGGCGTATTAATCGTACGAGGAAACGGTTTTTTCGCACATACGCTTTCACCGTTAATTCTTCTACGCCTTTATATCGTCAGTCCATAAAAAGGTGCGAAAAAATTTTTCACGAAAAAACACATGAAATGCGCCCTATTATCCTCGTTTACGGCCCGCAACCTCTGATGTCAACTCTGCTCCCGTGGTTGTGGCAAACGAGATTGAGTTAGTCACTTCGCGTCCTGCTCCAGCCAGCTCTTCAGGCGTATCCTCGAACCTTTTCGTCCTGGTCGCTTGCTGCGTGGAGTTTTTCCCGATTTTTTTCTGTTCCACCTGGACAGGACCTTTCCATCAACAGGCTTTTTCACCAGGGCAGAGTTCTGACGCCCTCAAGCTTTGCGGGGATGGAAGCGCCAGGCCCTGACGGGCATCCCTTTCCGAGAGATTGTTCGGGCATGGCTCATCCATCTGCCCACTGCCTTCCTTTCTCGGCCTTATACAATAGAATATGGGTGGAAGTGGGGTTCTTCCCCTCCCTCTGTCTACTGCACTATTATTTCCCCATCCCAAACCTGGAAGGATCAGACTTCTTCCGATAACCATCGCCCTATTTCATTGCCCTGCAATACATGTAAGCTCATGGAAAGATTGGTGGCTTCCCGTCTTGTTCTAACGTTGAGCACCCTCCATGCATTTCCGACTACCCAATTTTGCGTTTCGTCGCCAATCGCTTCGACCAGGATCCTCTCCTTCGTTTTGAGGATCACTGACATTCGTGAGTCATTTGCTTCAACAAAATGACCTTGGCCGTTCTTCTTTGACCTACGGAAAAAAGGCGTATGATAGCACGCGGAGGTTGGGGGTTTTGCGGACGCCTCCACTCTTTGGGACTTAGGGGGAAACTTCCCTCTCCTTCAGTTATTTGATGTCGGATCGGTTCGTTTCAGGTCTGTGATGGTACCACGCTGTCGAGCGTTTGTCCTGACACGAAGGGTGCCGCAGGGCAGTGTTATCTGGATGATGTTGCTTAACATTAACACTTCTCATTGGTGTTGTCGATTCCATCCGGAACTCGGTGCGCTGCTTCCATCTATGTTGAGCATCTTGCCCTGTACATCTCTGGAGCTAAATCTTTCCTTGAAATGGAACGTCAACTTCAGTTGCCATCCCACTAGGCTTCCGCCTCGGTGCTCTCGCGCGTGGCTTACCTTCTGCCACGCAAAAACTACAGCTCCGTGCTTTTCCGTTAAAATTCCTCGTCGTTAGGGGTCGCTAACAATCGCTCCAATGTTTACGCCCTATGGCTTCCCTATCCGTGTGGAGCCGACGGTGCGGTTCCTGGGTCTGTTGCTCGACGAGACGCTTCAACGTCACCGTCCTTCATCATTCTACTCTCCTCAAAAGCTACTTGCCAGCCTTCCTTGGATATCTTACGCGCGCACCTCAGCCTCCAAGACTTGGGGTGCGGACAGAAAAAAACCATGCTCCACCTTTACATCATGCTGGTGCGGGCTAAACTGGACTATGATTGTGCCATATATGGGCAAACCTTCCAGTCCTACATCCGTCTCCTTGACCCCATTCAGACTTGAAGGTCTGAGAATGCCACGGGTTGCTTTTCGTTCCTCTCCGGAGGAAGCAAGCTCATGGCTCGCTGTCATCCGTCATCAGGTTCCTACCTCGTCGGCTTTGACACCTATAATAGAGCGCGTCCATCACAACCCTTCTTATTGGCCATTTGCTGGGGTTGCTACTTCCATCTTCGCTTTCCTCGACCTTCCTCAGCGAGCGGTCATGCAAAATGATTTTACCTCTACCCGTTCACAGTGGGTTTCTCCTGGCCTCCTTGACTCTATTGGCCTATCTCTACCTCTTGAGTAAGTCGGAGGCACACCCGTGCCAGTTTGACGGATATATCCTTCTGTGTCGCGATGGTTCCAAGACGAACGGAAGGCGGTGGGGAGCCTTCAGTTGTGTTTCGGACATTACTGTATCCCACATCCTTCCACCCTATTTGTCTGTTTTTTTCGGCTGAACTGATAACGATGTCCATGGCGGTGAACAGAATCAGTGCCTTCGCCCGTGGGGGTAATTATACCATCTTTTCTGATTCTCGGGGCGCTCTCCAGTCGTTGCTTGACCGGTCAACCCGTAACCCTTTGGTAAGTGGCAATCAACAGTCCCTCTGCTTGTTACCTGCGCAGAACACAACATTGAGTTCTGTTGGCTTCCCCTTCCAATGTGGGATGTTCCTTCGGCGTACCACGAACGGGCCGATGGAGGAACCCCAACCGGCGCGGCTGCACACGGCAGTGTCTGTGCCCATTACCTTCCTCCTGCTGCGCGCCTGGGCCATTTCCCTGCTACATATCTACAGATTTCTCCATCTCTTTGCGTCCGGGCTTCCTCTCTGGCTGGCAGTCATGGGCGGAGGATGCTCGTGGTGCCAAGCTTCGGAATGTCAAACCCGTCCTTGGCTGTGTCTTCATCTATTAGGTGGAGTGAGCCTCCCTGGAAGGTTGGTCCTGCGCTCGATTGCGTCTGGGTACATACAAAACCTTACCCATGGATTTACTTATGTCGCAGGGGCATCCCCCGACCCTGCCCGGTTTTGTTTCCTCCAGTTGTTCCGCTCCAGGTACTTCTTCTCTTTCGTGGATTTGCGATGCGCAATCTCAACCCTTAGCAGCAAGTTCTTTCCTGATCTACTAACTGTCCTCTTCAGCATCCCCTTCAGCACATCTTATCCGAATCATCTCATTTTCGTAGTGATCGCATTTTTGCCTTCCTATTGGAACTGAACATCTTGTATAAGATCTAACCATCTCCGCCTTGTTCCTCTTTCGTTCCGTTAGGGATTTCCCCTGTCTTTAGTTTACTAACACGGTATAGCGGGAGATTCCTGTGCAGCCACTCAAAAAAAATTCATTATTATTATTTTATTATTATTATTATTATTAATCATTTATTATTATTATTATTATTATTATTATTATTATTATTATTATTATTATTATTATTATTATTATTATTTATTATTATTATTATTATTATTATTATTATTACATTATTATTATTATTATTATTATTATTATTATTATTACTAACAAAACTTTGTTGACTTGTTTTGAAGCTTAAAACTTAGCATTTGAATTTTGAGAGTTATAGCGAAATATTATATAGTTGTCTATTTGAATGAATATATATTTCTGATCGCGTTAATTGTCAACACAGTTCATTCTTTATTTTGTTATGGAGTAAGATCGCGTTGATTTCATTGCTTTAATAATAGTTTCTGCGAAAATAGTATAGCAAAAACACACCCACCAATCTGTAAGTATAATTTTATTAATCATCATATTTTTATTAATTTATTTTTTATTGACTTTATCTGAAAGATTAAAGGTCTATTATTTCGTATTTACGATCGAGCCAATTTGGAAAAAATATGCTGTCACAAAAGATGGCCAGATTCGCCAAGAACTTTGCTAAGAAATGTCAGAATATATTTACAGTCTTGTGAATGATGGCATATTTTCACAATGATTTTGCCACTTTTAATATCAAGATTTCTCGTTCGAAAATAAAAGAACCAATAAGGAGTTAATCTAGGCTTTTTAAATATATTTGGTAGTTAGTCATTAAGATTGGTTAACAACTTTGCTTATCTCTATCTAGTAGATAAAATGTGTTGAAGAGGTCGACATTGGTTATGGGGTTAATGATGTTGGCTGGGATATTGTCACACTCCAATTATTACGTAGTGATTCGTTCCTTGATTTTTTTTTTTTTTTTTTTTTGAATTTAAGCAAAGAATAGTAAAGAAATGTTTTTTTTTCCTGCTACCGACGTTCCTACTTTGAATTTAAAAACAAAAATTCATTGCCGATCTCGCGAAAGCATGTCATTTGAGTGTATTTTTAATTATCAAAGAATGTAGCATTGAATCTTCCAAACCGTCATTCTTAAATCAAATTTGTTGGACGATTGATGGTGTCATGACGTTGGAAGAGCTTCTGAAAAGTACTCATAAAATTGGTTTCGAAGTATATTGGATATTTCCCAAGGAATTACAAAACTAGTTGCAAACAACAATCTACTCGTTACTAATAATCTTTTATTACAATCATTTTTGTCAAATTTATCAGGCTTTTTTCATTTTCAACCATTACAATGTACTGAAAACTATTTTAAGTTTGGTAATCGCAAGATGCCAGTTGCAAAATATTTTCATGCCATTTAAAGTGAAGATCAAGTAAACTAGGCTTGCTTGAAAAGCTGAAATTTCTTGCTTATTAAGAATGGTTAGAAAAACTTTTTATTGGAGATTGAATATCTCTGCGGTGGTCTTGACATTTTTTTTTATAATGAAGAATAGAAATTTGATATGAATTTTTTTTTATTAATCTACACTAAGAAAGACGGCTTGAAAATAAAAGTAAAATGTATAAAAACATCTTTAAATTATTTAAAAATGTATTATAAATCCATGTAGTATGTCTTAGATTTAAGACGTTAGTTGAACTATGAATCGCTACGTTAAAATTAGATTTTCGATATATTGAAAAAAATATTTAGATACAAATTTGGGAAACTACGTGCGTTTGTACAATTTTTTTTAACACACCCTACCATCCCTGCCTCTAATTCTTTCAACACCACCGATATACATATTAAATAGCCACGGAGACACTACACATTCCTGCCTCACACCACTAATTAATATCTAAGGGACCATTCACTCTTCACTACATTTATTTTTATACAAGATATTCACTAGTGACATAAATACTTTTCATTCTTTTCAGAATCCTGTCACCATCACCATATATCGCTAATACCTGCCACAAAGCTTCCACATTAACCCTGTCGTACGCCAGTTGCAAGCCATAAAACCTAAATACAATTTATTTTTCTTCTCATTCGTTTTAGTGTCAAAATTTTATCTACACATCCTCAGCCACTTCTAAATGCACCTTGTTGTTGTTCACCAATCAGTCACTCGACTCACAATACCATCATATATCTTCTCTACCAACATTCAATAAACTAATTCCCCTATAATTCCTACAGTTACCTTATCCCCCTTACTCTTATATAAGGGTACTTTTACTGCTTTCCTCAAATTCTTCGGAATAATACCCTCCATAAATGCTCTGTTACGCAACCTTTTATTTCCGGGAGTTCCCGCGAGTCTCTTTCCAAGGCCACATGAGCAGCCTACTTTACGGAGTGGGGTCGAGAGGTTATGTGAGTCTCTGGTCTATGACCTGTTGTGGGGAGAAGGACTACCCTTCCTTATGAAACATACTCCTTTCCAGTCCATCCTGTTATTGTACTTTTATGTTTCATTTGTTTTCATCTATGGAAAAGAGGTCTGAGGGGTTTAATTTTTTATGAAACTAAATCTTAACAGAAAAAAACGTTATTAAACCAAGGCGCTTTGGCATTATTACCATCTATAGGGTTCCCCAAGCCTGCCCCACTCGGTCCCTCCTACTTTTGACACAAGTGTTTTCCTCTTTAATTCCTTCTACTACACCTGAAAGTTTTCTTAGGAGAGGGGGGGGGGGGAGGGGTTTTTTTTTTTTTTCCCCTTTCTTTTATTACCCCCCCCCCCCCTTTCCGAAAAAGGAATTTAATCATAGATATTAAAAACTTTTGATAAAATTTTTTTTATTTCTTTCCCATTTTCCCCCCGGAGTATACTCTACTTATGCGTTCCATGCACTACCTCCAAAGCGCTTACTGAGCAAAGAACCCATTATTCTTAGCGATCACTTCTAGAAATAGCTTTTGGAATTTAAGACCCTCCCCTCACATTAATGAGAAATGGCGTCCCCTCTCTTTTCAAGCTTACTACCCGGAATCAAAATTTCATCTTTCATCCTTAACGTCTCTTGGAATCATCCCTCATTTCCACGATTGATGGAATGAGAAACACATCCAAAGGCATTATTTATTTTTTAGAACTGAAAAGCGAAGATATTGCTGTCATTTTAAGAAATCTCCAGCAGAAAAGATTTCCCATTACAAACGTTTATAGATTTCTCCCTCTTCGGGACTCGCCTGTTACCCCCAAATCCTCGTTGATTGTTGATCTTTAGTGCCCCTTTTCCACCTTCAAAGGTTAAAATAGGGTTTACAAGCTACAGTGTTCGTACGTTATTCCCCGATCCAGACGTTGCTTTAAATGCTAGCGGTTTGGTCATCCCCGAAAATACTGTAGGAGACCGCATGAGATATACCCAGTCTGCAGAGAAGAATTTCACATTTCTTATGAAAACACACCACACTGCAAAAATTGTGGACGACCCCACAATGCCTCTTCCTTAAAATACCCGTCTTACCTGTTTGAACAGGAGGTTTTGAAGAGTTATTCACAATACAAAAATTGAGCAGGAGAGATGCCATACACCGGCTCAAAGACAAATATCCCACAAAACTATGCTACAATTGCAGCAGCATGGTCTGCCTCCGCTTGTTAATCCACCGACACAACTCCATTACAGTAGAACTCTTTCCCCAAATTCTAGCGAAACTCGAGCAGTTACTGTAACCTTCATTGCCTATACGACCGATTTCATAATCCAAGCAGCCCTGAACCAATCTCTCGTTCGAAATTCCATCAACAACCCTACTCCGAGTACTAGTTTTCAACAAACTAACAATGAAACTAAGCTGGTTCATCCACCACAAAGCTTGGAGAGCATTCCCTGCCAAGACACTCTGTCCCACACCCTCCCGATGAATTCGCCAAACTCACGTAAGAGGCCTGCGTCTAGATCCTCTAATCTATCTCCCACCATTACTCAAATTCCTGAAAGGATGTTCCTAAACAGAAAAACTTAATTCGCCTCACTTTGCTGACATTCAATCTGACGAAATGTCCTATACTTCTGCTATTTTTCTTATTATTAAATAGCCATCTTCATTTCTTTTAAATAGTTAATTGCTTCCATGCAACAAATGTATTTAATAGGGATGCCCGATATCTAAAAATATCGGTAAATCGATATATCGATATTTTAAAAAATATCATATCGCCTTCGATATTATCGCAAGAAAAATATCGATATTCGATATATCGATATTTCGATATATATATATATATATATATATATATATATATATATATATATATATATATATAAATATATATATATATATATATATATATATATATATATATATATATATATATATATACTCTATATATATATATATATATATATATATATATATATATATATATATATATGCATGTAACTAGAAAACTATAACATCTACAGGAAAATAAATAACATTTTTGATTTCAGGAAGTAATTCCATCGAGGAAACTTAAAAAAAAAATTATTTATTTTTATTCTAATATTTATTAATAACTCCTTAAAATTTAGTAATATCTTAGACCTGAAATAGCGCAAGCTCTGATTGACTGAAAGCTGCAGTAGTCTCGGGAGCAAAAGTTGCCATACCGTATTTTGGAGAAAATATTATTTTTTTCTTTTTATATCCTTTTGGGGGCGGCTCGAGCCTACGAGGAGGGACAAGAGGGGACTGAAGTCCCTCCGTCTATTGACCAGGCGAAGCCGACTCTATCCTATCGTTCTTGTTTACTCGTGGGTATTCGTCCGTTTTTAAAAAAAAAAATTTCAACATTTGGCAACTTTCCGTGCATACTCGGGAGTAAGCCCGCATCTTTGATTTATCAAAAAAACCTTAATTCTACAATGATCTCCACAGAAGAGAACTTTTAAGGCATCAACAGTAAGTTATTTTTTATTTTATTTTAATTTCCGGGGTAAAATGTCTCCTGATTAATAAAATGATGTTATTTTCGTGCACCTGTATGGTTTTTAGTTACATATACAAACATTTTTCGGGATGCTTTGACATATATTATATATATATATAACATATATATATATATATATATATATATATATATATATATATATATATATATATATATATATATATATATATATATATATATATATATATATATATATATAACTTACTATATACTATATATATATATATATATATATATATATATATATATATATATATTGAAATCCTTTTAAAATTCATAAAGTAACTTTTGTCCATATATATATATATATATATATATATATATATATATATATATATATATATATATATATATATATATATATATATATATATATATATTTATATATATATATGTTCTAAAATACTATATCTAAAAAATATATATATATACCATATATAAGTCAAAACTCAAAGGGTAAAAACCGCTACAGTGCTACAAAGGTAGTACGGTACAACCCACCGGAGATCAGTGTATCTTTTACGGTTATCAAATTTTTTCACTCATTGTTACATTTTCAAATAGGCTTACTTATTTTGTGAAAAAAACTTGTCATTAAACAAAAAATACCTTATTTTGGGAATCATATGTCCCTTTTCCCGTTGATGTAGTCGGTTTTTCCTGTTCTGGGACGTCTTTTAGCAACAATTTAAAGCACTATAATGTTTGTTTTTTATGTGGACTTTCAGGTTTGTTGTATTGTCACTGGATCTCACATTTCTGCCACAGAGATTACAAACTGCCTGGGCATTAGATATATTTTTAAAATAATCCCAGACTCTACTTTTCGATGACATGTTAATTTACTTTTATTTAATTCTCTACTCGTTATATTTAAACTTGCCCCTAAAAAATGCTTTATTTTTTGAAACTAAGAAACTTATAGAAAGCACAATACTTGGCAGTTAACTTAGCACATACGACACCTACATCCACTTGATCACTGAATAACTGAATAGTGGTTAGTAATACTCAGAAGACAATTTCACTATGTGGTATGTGTCATGTCGATCCCCCTCTGGTTCCCGAAAAGACCTAAAATCTAAAACCCCAATTTTTCTGTTTATTTTATACACACGATATTGGGGGACGAACGAAGAACGAAATATGGGAAAAAAGAGTTTCATCACTTCAGGGTGTCGGGAGAGGGGGATAAGATTTTATTTTTTTCCGGCCTTTAAAAAATTTTTTTGAATAGAATATCGGCTTTCGATATTGAAAAATATCGAAGCTCTCCGATATATCGCCTAAGAAAATATCGCCTAAAAATATCGATATATCCGAGCCAAAATATCGATATTTCGATATATCGATATTTTTGGCCATCCCTAGTGTGTATTCATAAACACATTTTTTTAATTACATTTAAATTATAAAATATTTCTTAATTATGCAACATTCCTCTTATTAAACGTTTTTATTTATTGAATTTATACCCCGAAACATTATTTTTTTTCCCTACCTTCAATTCAAACACTCGGCAGCACTAAAAACATTTCTTTCTCATACAAAATGTACGTTTTTGCTTACTTTATTATTTAATTTTTAATATTTTAAAAATTTCGTATCTTTCTTATCACCATTTTAACTTATTGTTAGTTTTGATAAAATAACATTATGTTAAAAAAATTACATAAAATACAAAATTAACTGATCCCTATAACTCATTATATTACATATATATATATATATATATATATATATATATATATATATATATATAACATATATATATATATATATATATATATATATATATATACTATACTTTATATATATATAATATACTGCTCTGCTATATATATATACTAACTATATATATATATATAGACAGACAGATGAATATCTGAAACAGGGAACGTAAAGAGTAGGTAAGAATTACTAGCGTTCTCCGGGATTGAATCTCGATAGGTTGCGATATTATGACAATTATGCTCGATGCTTTACGACTGAGCTATCCCTCAGCCTCAAAAGTCGAGTTCAAGAACAGTTTTAAAGCAATCGAGTTCCCTTCAAGAGCGACATCACCAGGTGTCCAACCTGTCCCATCCCTCGTTCTTAATAATATGTAGATTGTTTAATATTGCATAATCGCAATTTATTATTTAGATCTTAAATAATAGAATTGCGATTATCTAACAACTACTATTATTAAGAACGAGGGCGTGAGCTGAACGCGATGTTGTTGCCTGAAAATTGTAAAGTGTTCTTGAATACAGGTTGAGGATCGTAAACGCCGGCATATTAATCTCATGGCATGCGGTGGTTGGAGAAGGTAATATGATACTACCTTCACAGCTATATTCTATTTCAAAATTTTAATACTAAATTGTGATTATGCAAAGGTAAACTTCTTAATATATATATATATATATATATATATATATATATATATATATATATATATATATATATATATTTCTATAGTAAATATCTAAAAAAATATATAAAAATTTATATATATATATATTTATATATATATATATATATATATATATATATATGGTCAGCGTTTAGATTGTCCGTCATATGTATCTTAAAAACTATTAATGCTACAGTAAAACGGAATACATTTTTGGAATCAGCGTAAAGTTAGTCCTGGAAAACTTTTTAAAAAATAAAATAAAGCGATTTTAAAAAAGTTAATAAAATGTAGAAGAGTAATTTTAAACTTATTTTAATTAACGTAACCTTACGTTGCCCTTTAAATAATGGGTGGTGTTTAAAACTAAAAGAATACCCAAGGGTATACCGCCCCGATGGCAGTCGGGGTCTATCGGCCTTCCGGGGAACTACGGGGCAGGATTTTTCCCCCTCCAGGGAGGGTCTCGGAACCCCCGCTCTTTGGTATTTGGGTGTCGCGGGGTTCCCTCTTTCCCCTACGGGTATGGAAAACATCCCCCTATGTTCCCCGTCAGCTCAACCCCTAGTGTGCCAAATAACATATATATATATATATATATATATATATATATATATATATATATATACTGCTATATATATATATATATATATATATATATATATATGCTGCTATATATATATATATAATTTATTGAAAAGAAGATTTTGCTATTCAAACCCCGTTACAGACCCGTTACAAATTTATGACCCCGTTATAATGAACTGTTTTTAGAGATTGCAGTTTTGATAGAATTTATCATTTTACACGAACATATTAATTGTTATTTATTACTCATTTATTACATTAATTATACGTTCCAGGGCTAACGTTTTACGCTGATTCTGAAAATGTATTCCTTTTTACTGTAGTATTAATAGTTTTTAAGATACATATGACGAGGACAATCTAAACGCTGGCCTATACTATATATATATATATATATATATATATATATATATATATATATATATATATATATATATATACTCTAAACATAGCTTTATATACTATTTCATATATATATATATATCGATATCGATAGATATTGATGTCGATATCGATAGATATCGGTATCGATATATTATCGATATATCGAAATCGAAGGTCAGACAGAAACTTAAGTTTAGCCATATATATATATATATATATATATATATATATATATATATATATATATATATATATATATATATATATATATATATATATATATATATATATATATATATATATATATATATATATATATATATATCACTTTTATAGCGTAGATAAAAAAGAATTTGGTGATAAATGGTTTTTGTTTCATAAATTGTTATATTATATGATACTAACAATAAATTTGAGTGTTGATG
Source organism: Trachelipus rathkii (assembly GCA_015478945.1). Lineage (NCBI taxonomy): Eukaryota > Metazoa > Arthropoda > Malacostraca > Isopoda > Trachelipodidae > Trachelipus > Trachelipus rathkii. Next base: position 11,860 of record JABUQX010045263.1, on the reverse strand, counting down.
AGCATGATAAAAAAATTTTAAATAAAAAAAGGTAATTATTTAATAATATCAAACTTTTTTAAAAACCTTACGTTTGGTAGAGCCCGAGACAAATTGACCTTTCGGATATCTTTTGAAGTGCAAAAATCCTCCCCTTAAAAAGATAAATAGTCGTACGCCAAAGTTGATCCATATAGATTAGGTTCAAATTTACTGCATCGTAGAATAAATATAGGGTAGGTTGCGTTTCTGTCATCGTCGGTCAATATAGGTTAGGTTGCGTTTTACTGCCCTCTAAGTTCAAGCTATGATATGTTTTGTTAGGTACATGCACAAAATCTATACTTATGAAAACAAACTCCAATAGGGAACATTATTTTACCCGAAAACATTTATTTTTACCTTACCTTGAATTCTTTCACTCGGTGGCACTAAAAGCCGTTTTATCTCTTTAAATCAGCGTGTTACTCAATTATTTTATCAATTATTTTTTAATAGTTTCATATTTCGTATCTTTCTCGTTCACATCTTAATTAATTGCTAGTATACTATACTACTAATATATGAAAAAAACAATAAAAATATTTACCTGCACCAAGAAACGGGGTCCTTTTCTATCTTCTTATTAATATAACTTTGGAATTTAATTCTTTTAATGTATTTAACATTTTTTAAAATTTAAATTAACAAACCTTAAATAAGGGCAGAAAGTTTAAATCTTGTAAAGATAGTTGGACACACTGCATACTATTCGTTGGTATTTTGTCTATAGGGTTCATATTCTTCAGAAAATATTTACTTTACCTTAAATAAAGTTAAAGTTTGCTCTCGTTTAATATAAACATTGGTTACACACATTTAAAATAATCCAATGGTTTAAATCTAGTAAACTTACCTTTAGCTATTTTCCTTTTCTCATTAATGGAGGGTAATCGTCGCTTCGAGAGTGCTACTTCCCTCCCCCCCCCCAAAAAAACTAGTTTTGTGTGCTTTTTTAATTATTACTTAATTGTGAGTAATTTTTTCAAAAAAGTTGAGCTTTACAGAATTTTTGATAACAAAATTGTGAAACCTTTTATGATATAGTGTAAGTATACTTTTTCGGTTTATATTTTTAGTCTTCTTATATCATATTTTAAAATCTTTTCTTTGCTTTAAATTATTTTTTAGCACCATAATAATGGTGTAAGTAGGCTTCAATTTGTTGTTGATTTAAATGCGGATTTCGATTTTTATTTAATAAACAAGCAAATTAGTTCAAATAAGTTATAATGTCAGATTGTCAGTATATTAATATAGTATATTTTTATATTGAAGATATTCCTTTTGCCCCACATATTTCATAGTATCATTTGACAAGTTGGTGGTCAAGAAGCTTTTTCTATCAACATTGCAGAAGTCTGTGGCTTACCAGTAATTTTAAATCTGTAGAATACCACCAGTCTAATAAAAAGCATGCAGTTCTGTTTAATCCTGTCTAGACTATAGGCTGCGAAGCCTGAGCTGGGTTCCAAAATATATTCCAATAATAGATGTAATAAAAGGTTTCGGAACAGAATGAAAATTTTAAAATGAGGGAGGGGGGGCAGGTGGAGCAAGAAAAAAAAAAAAAAAAAACCACCGGCACCACGACCCTGTCTGAGACCTATAGAGATACTTTCCGAACTAACTGCTTCATATGTTTTAATTTATTTCATGAGCTCGTAGTATGGTTCGGTGCGCCAGTGCTCATATAAGCAACTAGCAAAACACCTGTAACAAGATTCTGGAAAATTTTGTACCTTTCCATTTTGGTTTTAAAATGTCTCCATACAAAATCCAATTTACTGCATTCGATTTGGAGGTAGGAACTGTGGATAATAATGGCATTTGGACACGAGATTCCAGTATCTGATGCTTGAGTGGCAAGAGCAATCTTTCATGAGGGTCACAATTGAGAGTACGTACTCTCGCTAGATTAAAGAGTTGGGAGGTTACTGTTGCTCACCATTCCTTACGGAGGGTTACAAATCCTTGTGGTGGGAAATACAATCAGAGTATGGAAGGATTTATGGAAAACTTGAGTGGAAGGTACGAAGAGTCATTAAGGGATGAGAACCAATTTGCCCTTCCTTCTCACCCAGTTTCATTACCGGCCAGCCAAAAAGAGCTACTTTACAGTATTGGGATACAAAGCAGGGTTGGCACAAAAAGCCAAATGGCCAAAAAGCAACAGGCTTTTTGGCTTTTTGACATCCCAAAAGTCCATTGCTTTTTGGCTTTTTCAGAAAACATACTTTTTATTACTTTCTTTTAAGTTTAAAGTTTAAACTTTAAAGGGAAAATAAATATAGGTATATAATAATGAAAATACCATGACTATTATCATGTATTGTTTATAAATAATGAATATTAATTAACAAAATAAATTTTATATTTTCCTCTGGAGTTTGAAAATTGAATTCTAAAATTAAATTAATTATTATTTCATTATTTTTTATTTACTTCAAGTTCGTAAATATCTATAGACCCTTACTAATTTCTCAGACTTTTCCTTTCCTAACTTATTCCTCAGTCGTAGATTTTTAAGAAGCTGAGTTAAATATTTATTTTCTATGACATTAAATGATATATTGGAAGAAAAGAAAAACTTTGCCAAATGCAAGTCAAATTCTTCCTTTTGTTTTACAGTAGTCCTAGCTACAAATGATTTCATAGAAGCTTGTCGATGAACATCACGTTTAATTGGAGTAGATGCAAAGGGAGAAGTAACTGAATATGTTTCTCCAGTTATTTCACCTTCATTTAAATTATAAGATGAAAAACAACAACCAGATATATCTGATATAATGATTGAGTCATTTTCTGCCATACTTGTACCCGGAACAACTTCTAAATATGGGTTTTCCTTTACAAGTTCATTTTGTTTCTTCTTATTGCATTTTTGTAAATGAGCTTGGATCCTAGCAATCCTATCACATATTAAAGTGAAGCAATGTTTACATTCTACTTTCCCTTTTGTATCTGTATTTGTAAGGATGTTTACCTCTGACCACTCGGGTGCTTTAATGCGGCCACCTGTATGTCCAATTTTTGGCATTATTTACTTTTGTAGTTGTTTATAAAAATATTATATATATATATATATATATATATATATATATATATATATATATATATATATATATATATATATATATATATATATATATATATATATATATATATATATATATATATATATATATATATATATATATAAAAATATTTAGCATAAATCGTGCATTTATTTGTATTTAGGTATATATATATATATATATATATATATATATATATATATATACTGGTATATATATATATATATATATATATATATATATATATATATATATATATATATATATATATATATATATATATATATATATATATATATATATATATATATATATATATATATATATATATATATATATATATATATATATATATATATATTTTCTTATATATATATATATATATATATATATATATATATATAGCTACACCTACAAGGAAAATATATATATATATGAGACTTGGTTACATATTTAAATAAAACTTAAAAAACTTAGGCATTTTCAAATTTTCAAAAAACCAAAAGCCAAAAAGCAATGGATTTTTGGCTTTTTGATATTAAAGCTGGGGTACAGTTAAGTGATATGAATAAACTTTTCGCTTGTCAGGCACTGAGAGAGTCTGATGGTGTATTTAATGAGGATGATGAAACACCTCATGCAGGAAAGCACACCGTTTGTTGGAGAGTTTGCAGGTAGATGGAACACGATGCTTTCTACTCTGCGAGGGAGGCGTACGTTAGCTTAGATTTTCAGGCTAATCTTTGATGATGATTAAAATGCCCAAGGCAATATGAACCCCATCATTTTGGATTGGGTTAAGAATAAGAAACAATCAAAATGATTTAACCATATACCACGCAACCGTAATCCAATTTTAAACGGACGGAGGAAAGAAAAGACGCAAGAGATTTTTGGTTAGTTCCTCACAGTTAAAATGAGACAAAGGGAGTCGAATGAACGGTGACATGTAGCACAAGTTCTTTAATGTCTGAAGAATGGATAAGTAGTTAACTTAGAAAGACGAAAAGGGGAACATTAGTGGTCTTGGCTGTCGAGAAACAAGTCATGCGAGTTCCACTAATGAACAGGCGGGGCAAGTGTTCAAGGAAAAAGATTTAGGCTTCCGCTTCATAAAATGCCAAGTCACTAACATAAATCAAGTACTTTGCTGCTTTGTTAATGCTGTCGACATTGTTAAAGTAACAGAGTAGTAAGGTAGGGAATTTGAATGGACCAATTTGAGTCTGATAAAAAAAAAAAAAAAGAGGCCTACATAGAGGTCCAATAAAATGGAACCGAAGAAGAAATCCCGTTCGTGTGGTGGTGTAGACATTCTGAAAGCCAAAAACAAACTCCATACCATTTGCCAATTGAGGTGATTTCCCTGATATCGACATCAATCCTCAAGGTTTTACTGCTGAACTGTCTTACAACAGTTTTTACTACCAATGAGTGTTGATATTTAATTAATAATAACATCCTGACCAACTCGATAACATACCAATTCCCCCCCCCCCTGCAAGCTAACACCTAAAAATTCGCACTAATAACCTTCAGAACCACAGATGTAATATCAAATACTTCAAGACAATAATTATACATGTACGGCTAAATCACATGTTATTTCGATAAATATAACCAGTTTAGTCCATAAAGGTGAATGAATAATAAATTAATAAATAATCAGTTATTTTTATAAGATGGAAAATAAAAAAATAAATAAAAAATCTATTTAATAAAAATCAAAACAATAATAATATTAAATAATAAAAATAAAAAATAATAAAAATAAAGAATATTTACAGCTGTAGATATATAATAGAACGGTCAAAATTATCAAATATACATTTATGAAATGTAAAAATCTTATATATACAAGTAATAATAATAATAATAATAATAATAATAATAATAATAATAATAATAATAAGGAATCATTACATTACAAATGAAGCTGCGTATATTTTGCCTTAAATAACTTTTCCCCCTAAAGCAGGGTAGTCACTAAGACACATGAACTAGGTTCAGAATTGAGCCTTCGATCCTCAAAAATAATAATAATAATAATAATAATAATAATAATAATAATAATAATATACCTAACCCACAGCTACTCGAATTATGTCATAGTCTTAATTTCCTCATAGGCCTAGCCATCATAATTTTGTAATAGTTATACTAATGGTATAAAAAGTATTAAGTTCTACCTAATAATATCTTCATGTAATAATAATAATAATAATAATAATAATAATAATAATAATAATAATAATGCCCTTATAGGAGAAAAAAATAGAGAGAGATAGAGAGATTCGTATCGGACATTATACCCTAAGTATCTCTAAGCATTTATTATAACAGATAGCAATCCAGTCGGGTTGAGGTAGCGCCCCATTGTATTTGATTGATTTCTCCTTCGGCTGCCGTGTACGCCAAAATAGGGTCTTCTATTGCGCGTGGCATTTGTTGTTGCACATCTCAAATCAAAGCTTGATGGTCATCTCCTGCAAAAAACGGTAATTTGTTTAAGTGATAGTCGCGACACCGGGTCGTAACAAATTGAATTTGAAGTAACAAATTTTGTAACAAATTGAAATGGAGAAAATTCAAAAACAAATGAAGATTTAACTACTAACTCTAAAGTGTTAAAAACTAACTAAAGGAAACTAAAGGCATTAAGGAGAAAGAAAATATCTAAAGAATATAATGAAAACTAAAATAATAATGATTATGGGATGATTAGCTAAAAACTCGGTTTTTAAAAAAACAGCCCAGTGGGATTGATTGTGCTTTTTGTTGTTTTTCGTTTTTAAATTTATATAATTTAAAATCCGTCAAAACTTCAATAACAAAAAAATTAACCTAAACAAATTAATCTACCATCACAAAAATTTCTTGGGCATTACCATAAAATATATTTCTGTACAAAGATATTACCCATAGATTCGAGTTGAGGGTGAGGGAAAACGATCTAATTGCTTTTAAAATTATGGTATACATATATATTCCGCCTCTCATACGAGAAGATGCTGGTTCAAATCCTCCGCGTAGCAGTTGGAGTTTATCTACCTGGGGGCAGAATTAAAGCGACTGCGAACACGTTAGTTGGGGAGCTGGTTTGGGATAGCCGGCCTTAAAGTTCGATTTCCTGTGGTCCCCCCGTGTTAACCCCTGCATAGGGGATAAAGCATGTTAAAAGGTAGTTTTTTTTTATTATATATATTTTTCTTAAATTCAAATTCAACTAAATCCGGAAAACACAAAGAACACTCGAAATCAAATTAATTCATTGATCCATTTATATTGAGAATAGATAGAGTCGTACAAGTTGAAAAGTATGAATTATACTTGATAATTCAACTTTAAAAATAAAACAAATTTAAGAAAATAATCAAGTGAAAAACAAACATGAAATATGTAAATATTAACAAACAAAATTAAGGAAATCTCATTAGGAAACAAAAGAATTTCGCTGAAAACTTTTTCAATTCAAGTTTGAAGAAATGGTTTCATTTTTGATTTGATGTCAAGAGTAATTTGGATATTGTACTGTCTTCGGTAATAACATTTTTTGTACTTTGTTTTTAAGTTTAGAAGAATAGAAATTCTTGTCTGTAATATAGGTTTTGTGGTATTTTGTTCACTTCCTTGTGCAATTTTGAAAGACTTTGCAGGTCTTGATATTCAAAAACTGACAGAGAAGTTGAAGAAGCGTCTTTGACAGGGAGGGATACAGGCTCCTCCAACACATCAGCAATTTTACAGTTAATGGGAATCACCCTACCCAACTGACAATATGTAGAAACTACATGGGAATAAGTTTGTCGGGTGTTGTAGGGAAGTAATATGCTGGTATATTGGTTGAAAAGGTGAGTCGAGTGACTGAAGGGTTGGTTATTGAAGAGAAAGGTGCATTTAGAAGTGGTAAAGGATGTGTAAATCAAATATTTACATTAAAGCAAATGAGTAAAAAAATGAGAGCAACGAATTATACTTCGGTTTTATGGACTTGCTAAAGCATATGACAAGATAAATAGGGAAGGTCTGTGGCAGGCGTTAATGATATACGGTGTTGGTGGTAGGCTTTTGAATGGAATCAAATGTATGTTGATAGTGAAGCGTGTGTAAAAGTAAATGGAGTGGAGAGGGAATGGTTTAATATTAATAGGGGAGTGAGGCAGTGATGTGTTATGTCTTCATGCCTATTTAATTTGTATAAAGATGGGGTAATGAAAATATTAAAAATAGGGGAGGGTGATAGATTGATAGAGAATGAAAGTAAGTGGAGGGTGCCCTACCTATTGTACGCTAATGATTTGGTTTTGTGTGGCGAATCTGAAGAAAGTTTGAGAGGATTGGCAGAGGGGTTTGGAAGGGTGTGGAAAAGGAAGGGTTTGAAAGTAAATATAGATAAATATGAGGTGATGGTGATGGGTGAGGAGAGTCCTTAGTGTGAAATCATGTTGGATGGTGAGCAACTGGAACAAGTATCTGAGTTTAAATATTTTTGGCTATATGTTGGATGAAAAGGGAACGGATGACGCAGAGTGTAGTAGGAAAGTTGTGAGCGGTAGGAAGGTGGTAGCTGGTGCAATTAAATCTTTGTTGAATGCATAGGGACTAAGTTTTGAGTGCGCTAGGGTTCAGCATGATGGTATATTGTTACAGGAGCTAATGTATAGCAGAAACAATTTTATGGAATAAGAAGTACATGTCTAATATGCAGTCTGTTCAGATGTGTAATCTTAGTGGTGCGTTAGGTGACAAGAATTGATAAAATGAAGAATGAGCATCCTAAGGTCTGTGTAATGTGAAGAAAGGCGTAAATATGAGAATAAATGAGAGTATATTAAGATGGCTTAGTCATATGGAAAGGATGATAGTCGGTTGGTTAGGCGGATGTATAAGAGACAAGTGTGTTAGGAATCGACAGACCGGGAGACCATCGAGTCAGTAAAGGAGTCTATGAAGGGAAGGAATGTGAATTTGGTTCAAGCGAAAAAGGTGCATAATAGGAGCGAATGGAGAGTTTTGTGAGGGGGTATGATTGTGGGCCTGGCCCAGGGAATGAACAGTTACATTGACGAGATACCACAGTGGGGGGGAGGGTGATATCGCGTTGATGCGAAGCTCTAGGGTGAAATTCTGGCTGAAACCGGCTAGCACTTAGGGGTAGGATTTTTTTCGTTTTGTTTTTTATTGGGGGGCGAGGGGGTTTTCTTTTCGACTTTAGTCATGGTCTTCTATTTAACTATTTTATTTATAAGCAGGTTACGTACAATACCCACATCTGTGGGTATGTGAAGAGAGTATAAAAAAAGAAGAATTCCAAAAACAATTTTATGAAAGAAGTGACAATGAAATCAAAATCTTTTCTTATTCAATAACAGGAATGAATGTTTCCTTTTATTTTAAAAAACTTCCTTTTAACGTGTTTTATCCCCTTCTCAGAGGGTAACACAGGGGGACTACAGGAAATCGAACTTTAAGGCCGGCTATCCCAAACCAGCGCCACCAACGTGTTCACAGCCGAGTTTTAATTCTTGCCCCCAGGAAAATAAAACTCAGACTGCTACGCGGAGGATTGAGCCAGCGTCCTCTCGCATGAGAGTCGGCGAGTCAACATATTAAAATTAAAGTAATTCTAATTACTTAAAATTATAATTTAAAGGGGAATGGAAGTGCTTTATATTTTATATATCATAATTCAGTTTTGTTTATAAAATATCTTAAAATAACTTAATTAAAATTCATATATAAATTTTATCAGTAATGTTGAATGAGCGTCCTAGGGTGCTGTGTTATGTGAAGAAAGGCCGAAATATGAGAATAAATGAGAGTATATTAAGATGGTTTAGTCATATGGAAAGGATGATATTCGGTTGGTTAAGCGAATGCATAGTTAATTGTTTCTTCTCATCTAAATGACCTTGGGAAGTTCGCAACATCTATTCCAAATACAATCATCAAAAGGAAAACGTTTTTTTCCAATTGTTTCAGTATGTATGTACAAAAATGTAAATAAATTTATTTAAATTTATTTTTAAAAGATTATGAAACATTATAAGGTAGAGTTTAAAACATTAAAATATTGTATATGTCAGCTATACAGTCTCTTCTAAAATGGGACGAAGCCAATAAACTAAGTTAACGAAGAGCTTAGGCTATTGCAGCTCGAAACAATACCAATAATATATTCGCAAATGGTACTGCAACTTGGTCCCATTCAGCAAAAGCTATATCAATAATATATTCACAAAATGCTTTCAGAACAAGCTATTTCATCTATTAAGTTGTTACCTTAAAAATAGTGCATTAATTACTACCAAATAAATATTATTTATCCTCGTGTGTAGGTGAGAAAGAATTACCATAACGCGTGTCGTAAGAGGGCAGTGGTAGTTGAGTTTGGGTCCCAATACCACTTATTTATACCCTTAAAAATGCTCATGCATACCTCAGATTTCTGATGCTGTTTGCGCACCTCACCCCCAGTTCTGGGTAAAAAGGGGGAGCTGCTGATGATGATGAAATACTAAGGGATGGGGGGCTTTTTACAAGTGATATTTGCGGTAACTTAAATAAATGTTACAGTATGCCTAAAAACGTCATATATTTTAAATTACAACCGAAGGGACTCGACAATGATAGTTTACTGCAGAAATAATTGAAGTCTTGCCTTCTCTAAAATATTCCGACATGCTGAACATGAAAATAGTTTGGTAGTTAATGTGAAAAGCGGTTCCTACTACGAAAACGAGATAGTCTTCATAGTCATTCCAGCTACGACAATTGATTGAGAAGTAAGAGACTCTTAATATCTTTTATATATATATATATTCTTTCTTTCTTTCAATCTAGTTCTTGTATTAAGCTTTTAAAATATGATAAGTCAACAAGGCTTGAACACTAAACATATTAATAAAAATTATACTTATAATAAACATCCAACATATCCTACTGATCGGCTTTTCTTGCTAGTATTTTTCAGATATTCACAAACAAAAATTTTTAAGGACTAAGAAGAAGTTACGATCTTCCCTATTTCAAGTTTTCATAAATAAAATAATTCTAGGATTGACATCTTTTCCAAACCATCCCCACATAACAATTTAGTAATAACTTAATAAGTAATCATCATTTAGAAAGCGTTTACAAAATTAAATTTAAAAACTATAACCATTGGCCGAAATTTTAATTAAATAGATGTAAAAATTGATCTCTTACGTACATTATTAATTGCTTTAAAAGGTAGGAAAGGTTCTTATAGGTGTATGCGAGTAAGGAAGAGAAATTGTACGATCACACACATTCGATTGTAAAATATCAAAGTTATTTAAAAATTGAATGAGTAATTTGCTTCTGACAAAGAAAGTAAACCAAGAAACATGGGTCCAATGCAACTTGAAAATCAAGCACACGCATGCACGCACGCACACACACACACGGCGCCACCTACAACAACGAAAGTCATGCAATAACAAAGAATTTCAAGACTGGATACTATACCTGCTGTACAGATGTGAACGGAAGAATGTGGTGCCCAAGCTATACCGTTTACACATGCCCTGTGGTTGTTCAGACGGGCTACTGGAGTACATGGCACTCTGACATCAAGGATAATCACCTGTGAATTATATATATATATATATATATATATATATATATATATATATATATATATATATATATATATATATATATATATATATATACTCTATCTTTGCTATATATGTATACGAATGTATATAATAGACATGTATAACGACCTTTTAACGTGCTTTATCCCTATGCAGGGGGTAACACGAATATCTAGTTATATATATATATATATATATATATATATATATATATATATATATATATATATATATATATATATATATATATATATATATATATATAACTGCTATAATATATATATATATAAATATATATATATATATATATATATATATATATATATATATATATATATATATATATATATATATATATATATATATATATATATATATATATATATATATATATATATATATATATATAATGAGAATAAAGGGGAATCTGCTTAGAATGAATAGGGATGGTGCTTTCGTAACTGATGATGGATGTGAAGGGAGTGTGGAAGGAACACTTCCGAAAATCTATAACATTAGTGGTAATGAGAAATTTGATAATGTTTTGGGGATGTCATTAGTAAGAAGGAGGTAATGGAGTAGAGTGAGAATGTTGAAGAATTGTAAATCTGCAAGTATAAATGAAATTACTGGTGAAATGATGATCAAGAACAGGCGAGATGAAGGTGATTGATTGGATTTGGAAGTTTTTGTAATAAACGTTTATGGAGGGTATAGTTCAAGGGATTGGAGGAGAGCAGTAATAGTACCCTTATATAAGGGTAAAAAGGAATAGGGGAACTGTAGGAATTATAGGGGGAGTTAGTTTAGACTGTTGTAAGGAAGATATATGGTGGTATTTTGGTCGAAAGTGCGTCAGTGACTGAAGGACTGATTGGTGAAAGAACAAGGAGGTGCGTTTAGGGTGGTAGAGGATGTGTGGATCAAATCTTTACATTGAAACAAATACGTTGAGAAAATGAGGAGAGAGAATAAATTATATTTAGGTTTTTATGGATTTGTAACAGGCGTATAATAGTTAATAGGAAGCTCCATGGCAGGTGTTATTGATATACGGTGTAGTGGCAGGCTTCTGAATGGAATCAAAGTATGTATGACGATAGTGAAGCGTGTGTTAGAATAAATGGTGTCAAAGTTGATTGG
>JABUQX010045262.1:0-7500 GCA_015478945.1 Trachelipus rathkii | reverse complement strand
ACTATCTATCTATCTAATATATATTAATATTTACTTGATTTTTATCCAACTCAGCATGTGGTTGTGTCATATTTATTAAACTGACAAATCATTTATAATTTCTTTATGACTGAATTAATTTATATCTTTATCGTCCTCTCGTCTTCTCTCCTCTCTCTCTCTCTCTCTTCTCTCTCTCTCTCTCTCTCTCTCTCTCTCTCTCTCTCTCTCTCTCTCTCTCTCTCTCTCTCTCTCTCTTTATCTATTTCTGTCATATTTGTCCTTTCGCTTTATTCAATTTACCTTCTTTTCTTTTCGTACTTTCAATTATAATCTATATATTTCCTTTCGGATGAGTCCAATATTGACCTATTTTTTCATGAAATATATTACCCAATTTCCACATTCTTGTATTTCGGCAAATATTTTTCCAACCTTTTGTTTCTATTTGTCCCGTACTTTTTTTCTCCGTAGAATTAATTTTCTATATTTTCTCATAAAACGCTTTGTAAACATTGTTCCGTAAACACAGACATATATTTGAGCAATGGTAGAATCGACTTTTATTTGTATTATGGATAAAGAAGTAAACTTTATACCGAGTTTATTAGCTTTAGTCAAAAAATACATATAATTAAGCAATGCATTTCAGATTGTGTGGTTAAAGAAGGATTTTTTTTTGATACAATGAAATTAAACTTATTTAGTTTTTATAATTTGTCATTTAAAGATTATGATACACACTTGATTTCTATGTAAAATTAGTTTTATTATTATTATTATTATTATTAATTATTATTATTATTATTAGTTATTATTGATTATTATATTATTATTATTATTATATTATTATTAATGTTTTATTATTATTATTATTATTATTTATTATTTATTATGATTGATTATTTTTATTCATTTTTTCAAAATCAGGGAATGATTTTTTAATTGTTAAATTTTGTTATTATTATTATTATTATTATTATTATTATTATATTATTATTATTATTATTATTATTATTATTATTATTATTATTATTATTATTATTATTATTATTATTATTATTATTATTATTATTATTATTATTATTATTATTATTATTATTATTATTATTATTATTATTATTATTATTTTTTTTTTCGAAAAAAAATTAATTTTATTATAATTATTAATAATTGTTGTTAAGATTAATAATATTACGGAGTGATTACACGTATTTTATGTTTAATTTAATATTATTATTATTAGTATTATTATTATTATTTATTATTATTATTATTATTATTATTATTATTATTATTATTATTATTATTATTATTATTATTATTATTATTAATATTTTTTTTTTTTTTTTTTCGAAAAAATTAATTTTATTTTAATTATTAATAATAGTGTTAGTAGTATTAATAATAATATCAGAATTTTTATTATTATATTATTATATTATTATTATATTATATTATTATTATTATTCATTATTATTATTATTATTATTATTATTATTATTATTATTATTTTCAGAAAAACAAATAATTTTATTAGTAATAGTGGTAGTAGCATTATTAATAATAGCAGAAGTAGTAGCTACAGTAATACTAGTATGACTAATATACATACTATCATTAAAATGAATACATCAAAATGAATACATCTGTTGTTGAAAATATTCGCATCCGCACGTTCCCATCCGCTTCTCAAAATCTTGCATCCACACACATACACATGGAACCCTAAAGACATATTTCATTTAATCATGGCTTTACCAACCCATTACACACGAAGCGTAATCTTTCTCTCTCTCTTTCTTTATAAATTTGTGTTTCAAATTTTTAAATTATTTTTAAATTAAAACAAAAAAGGAAAAAAAATTGCTTTAAATTTATTTATAATTTGAACACGCTCTGTTTAGCAACTGAAATTAAGCATTTAATGTTGTGTAAAATGAAATTTTCAATTTAAAAGAAATGAAATGAATTACAAAAACAAAAACAAAAACAAGAACAAAACAAAAACAAAGACAGCAACAACAAAAATAAAATAAAAAGATAATACAATTAAATCTTTTAATTGCTTATTTAAATTTTCACAAATTTAAGTTAATTAAAGGTTTTTAGAGTTTTATATTTTTGTTTTTATTTTTGTTGTTGAAATTTTAGCTTCATTTCCACATATGTGATTTAACGGAAGAACACACACATTATATATATATATATATATATATATATATATATATATATATATATATATATATATATATATATATATGATATATATATATATACACTGTATAATATATATATATATATATAATATATATATATATATTATATATATATATATATATATATATATATATATATATATATATATATATATATATATATATATATATATATATATATATATATATATATATATATATATATATATATATATATATATATATATATATATATATATATATATATATATATATATATATATATATATATATATATATATGTACATATAGAGTATGTAATGGATATATATAAAGATTCAAAATGATCTTGATAAAGTTGTTAGGTGGGCGGATAAGTGTCAAATGAATTTTAATAGTTAAAAGGAGACAAGCCCAAATAGTCGACAGGGAAAATGATCGACAGGTCAATTGGTGGACAGGACATCTAAAAAAAATTCTGTACATCGTACCGCAGGCGTTAGGATAGGTTAGGCGTTAAGTTTTGATGGATTCGTTAATAACCAGATTTCCTATTTTATCAAATCTCGACCATTTTACCTGTCTATCATTTTCCTTGTCGACCATTTGGTACAAGCTTCAGTAAGTGTTCAGTTCTTCCACCTAGGCGGCCACTCACATAAAAGTTTTAGCTACGATATGAATGCGGATTGGCTTCAGTCTGTGGAAACAAAAAAAGATTTAGATGTAAGTATAAGCAGTAATTTGAAAGTAGCTAATCAGTGTTTGGAGGCAATTGTACACAAGTTTGGGCTCTTTATTTAAGGAAAGACTTGGATATGCTTGAGAGAGTCAACGAAGAGCAACAAGGATAATAATTTCTGGGTTTGAGGGGTGAGAGCTATGTTTCCTGTAGAATGGTGATTTCTCAGAGGGGACATGATACAAGTATACAAAATATTTACATCTATTAATAATATACGAAGACCAATAAATTCTTCATTGTAGACCACGGACGGGAGATCAGGGGCCATCATGATATAAGAAAGCATTCATTCAGTAATAGAATTGTTAATATTTGGAATAGTTTGTCACAGGAGGTTGTTGAGTGTGGCGATTGCAACGCTTAAGAAAGGATTGGACAGGTATATGGTTGGTTTGGGTATCATATAGTATATTTTTAATAATCCAAATTGGCGGGTTTTTAGTTACGCTAGTTATTAAGGTTTAAACTACATGTTATGACGATAAGAAAGTTAGGTATAGCTTTTTCTTTTAGTTCTAGACTTTGTGTATTATGTGTTACTAATATCCCAAGGTGCTCGTGACGGCTGAAATCACGTTTGGTGGTTGTCTTTTAGGTTGACTAGGACTGTCTTGATAGGCCCATGTGGTTTCTTACTGTCAATATATTTCTAATATTATAATGTTCTAATATTTCTATAAATATTAAAATAATTTATATATATATATATATATATTATTATTATTATATATATTATTGTTATTATTATATATATATATATATATATATATATATATATATATATATATATATATATATATATATATATATATATTAGTTTTATAAAAAAATATAAATATTTTTTATATCTTTTTATATATTTCTAATATTATATTTTTATATATATATATATATATATATATATATATATATATATATATATATATTGGTTTGTTAAAAAGAAAAGCATTTCATTTACATATAAATACAAAAGTTGGATGATCTCCGACTATGAATTTTAAATTACAAACAAATTTACGCAATTTCCATTTTTTCAAATAGTAAAATGGTAAAAGGATGAAAAGCTGATTCGACGCTTCCAATATTCTGCAAATAAATAATTATTTATTCCTTTAAAACAAAGTTGTTTGTGTAGGAGTCTGTATATATATATATATATATATATATATATATATATTATATATATATATATATATATATATATATATATATATATATATATATATATATATATATATATATATATATATATATATATATATATATATATATATATAAAAAATATATATATATATATATATATATATATATATATATATATATATATAAATATGGAAGTTAAAATATTTTAAGAGTATAATTTTTATATATATATATATATATATATATATATATATATATATATATATATATATATATATATATATATTTCCTCCCATTACTTCTGCCCCTGGCCCACCTTAATTGGAGGGCCACACTGCTTCCAGGAAGCCGGCTGCCGCCACTGGGCGATTCCACAGGTCGAGGAGAGAAGATATAGAGAAGTCGGCGCGGGGGGCGTCGAGAGCAGAGCACCCCAGAAGGAGGTGCTCTATTGTGTCTTGGGAATTGTGACATCTGGTGCAAGTGGGGGAGGTGACATTGTCTAGTTTGAATCTATATTTATATTGCATGAGTTTTGGGTGGTGACCTGATCTGCTCCGGGCGAGGTCCATTTGGCCTCTTCTGGACAGCGTTTCTTCTCTAGGGGATAGTTTTGGGGAGGGGGTGTTTAATAAATTGTTATTTGGGCGGTTTTGTAGGTATGTGTTGGTTAGATGAGTATGGATATGTGTAATCCATGACCTATTGGGAGGGGGAGGAGGAATTATGTTGTAAGTGTTGTAATAGAATTGAGCTGGTGAAGAAGGGGGGGATTTTAGTCTTTGTCGAGGGGGATTGGAGAGAATTTGGTGACAAGGGTGGGTTGGATTACGGGTTTTCTAGGAGAGATTCCCCCACCATCTCCAGGTGCTTGGAGATGGGGAGGATAAGGCTCTGTCAAATGTTGATTTAGTGGTTTGGTGCAACCTGTGATAAGTCTGAGGGCTGTATTTTTATAGATTTGTAATTTCATTCAGTTCTGATTTTGAGAGCGGGGAACCATGCTGGTGAGGCATAGTTTAGATTTGTTCTAAGAAGTTGTTTATAGGTAGTGGTGAGGTGTTTCATCGCTGAAGTTGTGCCGGGAAAGGGTTCGACGGTGTTTGCTTCAAGTTATATGCACTGTAGTTCAATGATTTTGGGGTTTTGTTTAATGAAGTGGGTTAAGGTTCAGGGCATTGCAGATGGAGGGAGGATTGATGACGGTCAGTGGTTAAAAGCGGGTGATGGAGGATTTTAAGGGGAATGCGGGTCACCGCTAGATTAACCGGCTTAACAGATGTAGATATTCTGGGCATGTTGTGTGGCTGTTCTTACGTCTGGGTGTTAGAAATAAGACTGATGTCGTCTGCATAAGTAATAGGTTTGGTGGATTGGGGTGGGCAGATCTGCAGTGAAAAAGCAATAAAAATGAGAGGAGCAGACTGCTGGGACGCCATTTTGTAATTTGATAGAATGGGAGAGGTTGTTTTTGTATAAGACTTTTGCAAAACGGTTGGTGAGGAAATTGGAAAGCCATTTTTTGTCATTATTTTCTAGGGGAGTGGAGGATTTTTTGAATAAGGATGTGTGGAACGGTGTCGAATGCTTTGTTTATGTCTATTGCTGTGAGTATAGATCTGTGGGAAGGTGATTGGTTGAAGCCATTAATGATGTGTTGTGTGAGGGAGGTGAGGGCTGTGGTTGTAGAATGGTTGCTTTTGAATCCATGTTGGAAGGGGAATGGGTTGGGAAATTTTGTTTAATATTAATTTCTCTAGCAATTTACTAATGGAGCAAAGCAGTGAAATTGGGCGATAGGAGGAGGGGGAGTTGGGGTCTTTTTTTGGTTTGAGTTTTGGGATTATGAATGCTTGTTTCCAGATTGGGGGTATGTAGTTAAGTTGCCAAGATTTGTTGAAGATGTCTGTGATTAGGAGGATTGCTTTTTCTCCGAGGTGTTTTATGTGTAGGTTGGATATGGAGTCTGGACCTGTTGCTGTTTTAATGGTTTCTGTTATCATGATTGTTGTGAATGGGGGTGGGAGGTTGTGGTCTAATTTGAGTTTTCTGAGTTGTTTTTTTGTTTTCCTATTATCGGGGTGGGTTGGTTTACGGGAGATGTTAGCGTAATGTTTAGCAAGACTGTCTGATTGTTGTTTTGGGGAAGGAAGGGAGTTATTGGGTAAAGATGGGGATTCGTGGGATTGTGGGGGTTGTTTCGTGAGTTGTTTAATTTTTTGATGACTTGCCAGGTTTTCTTATTTGCGCGAGATGTTTTGTTGTAAGTATTCAGAAAACTTATTGGTAGTGTTGGTGGTTATGAGGTTGGAGATTTGGGTGTTTAGGTTTGTTATTTGGTTAGAAATGTGTGGGGTATAAGGATTGAGTTTTCGGAGGGAGTTTCTTTGTTTAATGAGTTGGCTGATATTGGGGTTGTATGATTTTCTGTGGCCTTTGGGTATATAAAGGTTTGCAGATTTGATGATTGTATTGTTTAGGTGAATGATGGAGGTGTGAAGGGATGTTGTATCGTGGATTTGTATTGGGTTAATGTGGGTTTCGATATAGTTAGTATATGCTGTTTTAGTTAGTGTAGTGTAGTAGTCTTTTTTGGGATTGGGGGAGTTTAGAGAAATAAGAATAGGAAGGTGATCCGATTGTAGGTCAGTAATAGTGTCCCATGTTAGTAAGTGGTGTAGGGAGGGGGAACAGAATGTAACGTCTGGGGAAGTAGGGGATTGGTTGACTTGGGGAGGGATTCGGGTGGGGAGGTTTTTGGAATTAAGGATATTTAGGGATTCTAATTCGTTAAGGATATGGTTGCCTCGGGGGTCGGAAGGGTAGTCTTTATACCAGGCAGTGTGGTGGGCATTAAAATCGCCTCCGAGGATGAGATTTGGGTGTTGTTGTTGGGGGGGGTGTGGGGTTGTTTGGGGGGGATTTGGGGAGGTGGGGTGGCGAATGTAGAGATTGAAGATGTTATAGGTGGTCTTGTTCAGGAGGATGGAACAGGATTGGGATTTTATTAATGTGTCGGGAAATAGGGTGGAGGTGTTGGGGGTTGTGTTGTGGTAAGGGATCAAAGTGTTAAAGAGGAGTTGAGGTGGGATGTAAGGGGTGGGGAGTGGGGTATTTTGGGGGAGGGAGGCTTCTTGTATGATGGCTATATGGATGTTGTATTTTTTGAGGAAATGGTAGAGTTCTATTGATTTATTGGTTTTGCCGTTTAGTTGTGGTATATTGAGTGTTAGGGGGTTAGTTTTGGGAGGGGGAGGATTTTGAATAATAGTGGGAGGGTTGCAAATTGCACAGGAGAAGCCTGAGTTATTTCTGGGGAGGTTTTGGAATGGGGAGCAGGTCAGGTGAATCCACTTGTGACAACTTTCACATTGAATGCTATTTAGTCCGACTAGTAGTTGGCATATGGGGCAATAATATCTAAGGGGACCTGGG
>JABUQX010045261.1:0-17773 GCA_015478945.1 Trachelipus rathkii | reverse complement strand
TAACTGCCTCACGGCGCTGAGTTGTCTGGGCTCCAGCTACCGGTTGGCCGAGCCAACTCCTCTCGAATTCCATACCAAGTCTTTGTCTAGAAAAGTTGCAACTCTGCGATCCTCTTCACCTAAATTTCAGCTTGATCTACATCAATATTTAATGTGTTGAAGGGGGTGGGTCCCCCCTTCGGGGACCCACGCATATGGTGTCCGTAAACTTTCGTATACAATGAGTACCTCACATCTAATCCATCCCTCCAAATTTTAGGCACGAATACGATAAGTCGAGTCGGAAGGCGGGCTGGCCTCAACCGCGAGTCGGAGACCGATGCGAGAACGCGCCATGGCAATGCCGACAGTCGGGTGCGTAAAAAACCATCCCTTACAGGGTCGTTTTTCGACTCAGAGTCGATCCCTTCCGGAATCGAATCTTCGACCGTAATAATAATAATAATATACTGGTGTCCACCCCTGTGCATGCGCACGCACGCGCTCGCGCGCTCGCTCGCTCTCTCATCTCACGCGCATCAACCACCAGGGTCGCGATGATTAGCCGTTAGGCTTAATTCAATCTCGGGTTTGGAAAGCCAATAAGGTATAGAAACGCGAGGGCCGAGCGGCTCTTGCTCTCGGGTGTGGTGACCCCCCTCTTATACTCCTTGTTTACAGACTTGAAAATTTACACGGTTCTGTCCTTATCCGCTATAAGATTATATTGTCCTCAAGTGGTCGACTATACTCCAATTCCTTCATATCGAAGTAAGCGTGGAGATACCAAACCGGTGCCATACTACTTACTAATATAAGTAATGAATTTAATAATGTAATAATAATAATAAGAATAAAATGTTAATAATAATGAATTTAAGATAAGAATAATAATAATAAGAATGTATTTTGTGTATGTATAGCGTTGTTGTGTGTAGAGTGAGATCAGTTCTGCTTCTGCGTGGGGTTCTTGGGATGCACGGTTTTTTTTGGTTTTTCTTTGTGTTTCCGCGCTTCTTTGGTAGTTTGTGTGTTTGTGTGTGTGTAGGTGATCTGGTTTGGTGTGGGGCGCAGGTGGGTTTTTTTGGTTTCTTTGTTTGTTGTTTGGTTGTGTTGTTGATGGTGGTTGCCATTCGTTTAATTCATCAGCAGAGAGAGGCTTTTTTTTTCGTTCAATGGAAGTTTTTTTGGGTTTGGGTTGAGGTTGGTGTAATAGGATATGATATGTGTTTTTATTTCGGTGAGTGTTGTAGATATCTTCTGGTTCGATGAATTAAAATTTGTCTATATACATTTGCGACCTTTATTTGATTTTAAAAATCAGTAATAATAATATAATAATAATAATAATAATAATAATAATATGATAATAAGATTAATAATTATAAAATAATAATAATAATAATTAATAAATGAGTTTATAATAAGTAAGGTTGTATTATTTGAGTTGTGTTGGTTGGGGTTATGTATGTGTTGGTTGTGTGTGTTTATTTATTGTTGGTGTTTTTTTTGGTTTGTGTGTTGTGTTGTTGTGTTGTGTTTGGTGGTGGAGTGTAGGTTGTTTCATGGGATGTGGTTGTTGTTTTGTGTGTGAGGTTTGAGGATTTTGATGCTCGTAAGTTTTTGAAGCGTAAGAATGTTGGGCAAAGGTTACATATTTAATTAATTAATGATGATACTTCATTTGAATAGTGTATCTCCTTTTTGTGGTATTGTTGTTTGTTTATTTGAGTTGTAATAATATAATAATGTATAATAATATGAATAATTTTACATTTGAATAATTTTAATAATAATAATAATTATAATTAAGATAATCAGTATCAGTATCAATGTGTTATATATATAAAAAAATGTTTTATATTCATATGAAGAGTAGAGGATACATAAAGATTTTAGCTGATTGATTACATTTATCGAGGGTTTATGTGTTTTTGATAACAATGTAATTTGTTTTTTTCGTTGTATACCAATAATGATCATAGTTAATTTCCCCGAACTAATAAACTCCCGGCACCTGACATATTGGGTTATTAACCTAATTGTGCAACAACATGTCATGTTTGTCCTGTTAGACCCGGAGTTGGAGTCAATAAGTAATAACTTATAGATTAAAAAATGGTCTATATGGTTTGTGATTAAATAATAATAATGATTAAAGAGTAGTAATATAATAATAATAATTAAAATATATTAAAATTAATAATAATAATAATATAATAATAATAAAATATATAATAATAATTATAATAACAAAACAAGTTAACAATAACAATAATAAAATAATTAAGAATTAAGTAATAATAATAAATAATTAAAATAATAATAATAATAATAATAGAGAAAGAATTATAATAATGGTATTATATTGATAATAATAATAATTATAACGAATAATAATAAATTAAAAAAAAATAATATTAATAACTAATATCAACGCTTTAAATAAAAAATATCGAAATAATAATAATAGACTATATAGTTGAATAATAATAATAATTGACAACAATTCAATAAATAAATCATCAATAATTCTAACGTAATAACACGATAATAATCCGTCAAATAATAATAATCAAATAAATACAATATCATAATAACATAATAATAATAAAAAATAATAATAATGACATATAATAATAATAATAATTAATAATATAACAATAAACAAACAATCGAATAATGCTTATTATTCAATCAATAGTACATAACAAGTCAATGATAGTTGAATAAAATTAAAGTATATTAATGTAAATGTTAATTAATCCTAATAATAATGATAAAAAATAATAATAATCAGATAGAATAATAATAATAATAGTAATCAATAATAATAGTAAATAAAATATACTAATAACTAAAAATAATAATACAATAAATAAAAATAATATTAATAGTAATTAATATAATAATAATACACTAATAAAAAATAATAAAAATAAATAATAATAAATAAAATATAATATAATAAATATAATAATATAAGAATAATAATAATAATATAATATAATAAATAATAATAATATAATCAATAATAATAATAATAATATAATAATAATAACAACCAACAACAACAACAACAACAAACAAACAACAACAACAACAACAACAACACAACAACAACAACAACAACAAACACAACAACAAACAACAACAAACAACAACCAACAACACAACAACAACAATAATAAATAATAATAATAAATAATAATAATAATTATAATAATATAATACTAATAATAATAATAATAATAATCAATAATAATAAGTTAATCAATAAAAATGAAAAGCAAGCAAAAAGAAATCATAATATAATAATAAATAATATAATAATAATAATAATCAATTAACTAATACAATAATATAATAATAATCAATAATCAATAAGAATAGATATAATAATAATAATATATAATAATAATAATAATAATTAATAATCAATCATAAATAATCAAAATATAATACAATTATAATACATAATAATATAATAATAATAAATAATATATAATGAATACATAATAATATAATAAATAATAAAATAAATCAATATAAGTATACAAGAATATAATAATATCAATTCATTATAATCAACCAAATAAAATTATAATACAATATGAACCAACAAATTACACAGGAAATCACAACAATTTATCACATCACAAACATAATTCACAATTACCAACTACACCAATAACTATAATCATATTCATACATATTATATACTCTACACAATCCATGCTACAGCCATACAACTACCTCAATGATATAATAAATAATTAATAAATAAGTATAAGACAATAATAATAATAATACATACACACATACAGTATAATAATAAAACTAAAAAAATATATACATAATTCTAACACTAATAATAATAATAATACATAATAATATAACTAATAATAATAATAATACATAATAATATGAATAATAAATAAATCCAATATCAAATAATAATAACAAAAGTAATAATAATAAATAAACAGTAACACATCAATATAATAATACATAATAATAATATAATGAATAAATAATAATGATAATAACGTAATAATAATGCATATGAATAATTAATAATAATAATATATAATAGTAATATAATAATAATAAATAATAAATAATCAATAATAAATAATAATAATAATACACTATAATAATAATAATAAAACTAATAATAACACCCGATAATAATAAACACATTGTACTGTAATAAATAATAATAATAATAATAATAAATATAAATAATAAAAATAATAATAATGATTCTATAATATAATTAATGAATTAATTTACATAATAATTAATATAATAATAATAATAATAATAATAATAATAATACTAATATAATAAATAAATATAAAATAATTAATGAAGCATACATAAAATTAAATTAATATGCAATTATCAAAATAACTGCAGTGACCCAAATAGTAGGTATTAGTAATATAATAATACATAAATAAAAATAATAATAATTCAACAATAATAATAATCAATATCAATAATAATAATAATCATCACTAATCAGCATTACATAATAATAATAATTAAATTACAAAATAATATATAATAATACATAATAATAGTAATGAATAATGATAATGCATAATATAATGATAAGATGATATATGATATATGATAATAATAATTATATAATGAATAATATATATGTAAATATAAATATATATTTAATAATAATAATAATTAACTATAATAATATAATATAATGTAGTTAGATCTTACGTAGGTTCAATCCCTGAGTTAGTTATTTATTATATGTATTAGATATTTTTTTTGGACATATTTTGGTTTGTTTGGACAGAGTTTCGCAGTTTTGAATAAGTCTCTGTGGCATTTGAGTTGTAAAGTTTAGTTAGCTGCTTTGCAGCTGAAGTTTGAGTGCTTTATTTAGTCTACAGAAAGGAGGTTATTATGTACCGGTATTATTATCTTCAGGTCTTATCCTTAATTGCTACGCGCCTTGCTGGTTTGAATGAAAATTTCTGCTAGCAAGAAGTCACATGCCATTTGTTATAGATGATTTATGATTTCTTTCAGGAGTCGATATTTTTAGCAAGCTTTAAACTGTATATCTTTAGGCTTTGCGAATAATTGGTTGTGTATGCTGTAAAACACCTAGTATGCTAAGAGGCGAAATCGCATTCTGGGTTAACAATCAACAGGGAATTACGGAGTTACTTGTGGTCCTAGATAGGAAAGACAGTAAAGTAGCTAGGTGTATTGGAATAGTTAATTTCCTAAGAATGTACAGAGGTACAAAAATTTCTTAAGTTGTTTATATTAGGCATATACAATGTATCTCGACACGTCTGCTAACTAGGTTGCTTTAATATTGTTCTTTAAATGTCAGTTTATTATCGATTGTTAATCAAGTATTTTAGTTTTTGCAGCCCTATTCAGTTCTACATTGTTAATTTTAATATCAAAATCGTTAATTGGTTTGTTCGCTAAAAATTATGCAAGAGTTTTATTAAAATTTAAAAGAGATAGCTCATACATAGCATCTATCCATTTCATTATTTTGTTAATGTGTCAGTTGCTTTACGAGATAGAGAGACTCTCATTTTTGGCATTTATTAAAATGGAGGTATCGTTCAGCAAAAGAGACTGACAAAAGCGTCATGAGAGTGAACAATCATATTGTTATATAGTAAAATAAAAACGTCCAAGAATTGAAGCCTTGGGGTACGCCGGTTGATGTTTGAAGTGTGGCTGAATTAGTTCACTTAGTTTACGTATTGAGATCTCTCCTTTAAGTAGGTTTTAAACCATTGTAAGTTTTTCCCTTCAAAGCCCATTTTGTCCATTTTACTTAATAGTATACTTAGTAGTATGTCAAGATCAATCATGTCAAAAGCTTTTGTGAAATCTAATAGTAATAGCAGGGAGAGTCTTTATTTTCTATATTTCGTACAGTTTTCGGTGAAGCAAATGAGGGCATCAGCCGTTGAACAGTCCTTTTCTAAATCCAAATGTGAATCCATCTGGTATTGTTTGATATAAAATATTCTATTAACTGATTGAAAATTAATGTCTCAAATATTTTACTATAGTTTTGGGATAGCTATTGGTACTGAATTGATTTGCATAGGCAAAGTACTCCCTGTTTAGTATAGAGATCCTTTGCGGTCTTGAATATATTTGGGAAATTCCTGTCCAAAATGATTCATTGAACAAGTGTTTTAAAGCTGGACTATTATGTCGGCAGCCGAGTTTGAGATGTGAATTGGGATAGAGCATGAACATGCACATTTTGTTGTTTTTTATCCGGCTATACCTTTTTACCTCCGGGACCAGGATGGGAAAAGGAAAATGAGACTCGTAGTCTGCGAGAAAAGTATAATATAAGTATAATATAATATAATAATAAAATTAATAATAATAATATAATAATAATAATAATACTAATATAATAATAATAATAATAATAATAATTAATTAATTAATAATAACTCAATACAATAATAACAATAACAATAACCAATAACAATAACAATAAACAATAACAATAAGAAACAATAATTATAATAATAATAATAATAATAATAAATATAATTATAATAATAATAATAATAATAATAATAATAATAATAATAATAATAATAATAAATAATAAATATATAATATAATAATCAAATAATAATAATAATAAAAATAATAATAATAATAATAATATAAACTTGGCGAAATCTGGAATTGGAAGTAGCTATTACTCTCACAAACATTTAGTACCCAAGCCAGTTGCAGCTTTAACCCAATTATTAAATATTGGTATTTAGTTGTAGTAAATACAAAACCTCTAATGACGAATACACAATTCTGAAAGGAGGGCTACTAACTTGCAACACGATATGACAATTCGGGGTTTCCCCTTCTTATCGAGCCCACCACAAAATAAATATAAAAGTCTGATTAAATTAAGCAATTTGGATTAAGGATTGAGCTTAATGTAATCCACAAACCAGTTATAATACAATTAGAAATAACTAACCATAATAAGAATAAAGTTGTAAATAATTATATCAATAATAATATTTATATATATAATAGCGACAAGTTAACAACGATCGAAAATAAATTAATTACAGTAAATAGTACCTTATATAATCATAAATAATAATATTAATAATAATAATAGATAATAATAATAATAATAATAATTAATAATACATAAAATATAAATAGAATAACAATAACAATATATATACACTATAATAATAAACCAATAGATAATAGATAATGAATAATAATAATAATAATAATGAAAATAATAATTAATAAATAATAATAATAATAATAATGAATAATAATAATAACAATAATAATAAAATATATTAACAGTCATAAAAGTATAATATCGATCAATAACTATATATAATAATAATAAATAATATAATATAATATAACAAAATTTTTAAAAAATTCTAAAACAATAATAATAATAATAATCAATAATAAAATAATAATAATACTAATAATAAATAATAATAATTAATAACTAATAATAATAAACAAATAATGAATACTGTAACATAATCATAAAAGACTAATAGATAATAATAATGAAATAATAATTATTACATAAATAATATAAAAGAATGGAAAATATGATAATGAATAATAAATGATAATAATAATCAAATAATAAATAAATAATAATAATACATAATAAAACTCTGTATATACTCTAATATTAATAATATAATAATAAAATAATAATAGAAATTAATAATAAATAGACAAAATCAACTCAAACATTACCAATAAAATACAATAATCATAACTAATAGATAATAATAGTATAATAACAATCATAATATTACTCTCAAACTAAATATAAAAGAGTTACTAACTGGCCTACTAACAGAATAATCAACTAAATCTTATAAAACATTAATAAACTTTTCTTAGGCCCATCAGCGCAATAATCATCCATCAATAATATACACTATACTAATAGTACATAAGAACTAGATCCATAAGAATGAATAATAATAATAAATAACACAACAATAACATAATATTAATTTAATTAAATATTTAATTAATTAGATACTTCATCAAGTAATAAAACTATTGCAAAACTTTATAATCATCAATCAACATTAATTTTGATATGTTAGTATTTTTAAATTGATTTGATGATATATTCCTATTTTAAAAACAAAATCCAGTCTAACACAATAGTCAGAAACCCTTTGATTTATTTACTTATTGCTTACAAAGAAGCTTTTCAAGTTAGAAATAGTATATTAATATATAATAATATAAAATAGCTATGATAATAATAATTATAATAGCAAAAATAATAATAATATAATAATAATAATAATCACTAATAATAATAGATAATAAATAATGAATAATCAATAATATAATAATAATAATAAGAAATAATAATAATAATAATAATAATAATATAAGTAAAAAATAATAAAATAATAATAATATATAATAATAATAATAATAATCAATAATAATCAATAAATCTAATAATAATTAATAATAATAATAATAATAATAATAACCATATAAATAAACAATAATAAGATGATCCAAGAATAATAAACTAATACAGATAATAATAATAATAATATAAATAATAATAAAATAATTATAATAATAATAACTCATTATATAATAATAAAATAAAAATAAATAATAATAATAAAAGCAAATAATGGCTAAATTCTAGTCAGCTAGATGTTTACGTAGGTTGTAATCTAAGTGGTATACAACTTGATACTTTATTACACTTATTATTAGAATATGCTTGTCTTCCACAACTTTATTAGTTACAAAGAGTGTAGAGAGTTACGGTCGGTTGATATCATTGTGCCTTGTTAGTTGAAAAGTTTAGCTGCTTTATAGCGGACGCTTTGAGTGGCTTTTTGAGAGTCGACAAGCGGAAAGGCGAGGGCTTATGTAAGTATCATTTCCTTTCAAGGTTATTGATTTGCACTACTCGCGCCCTCTGACTTGTATTGCGACATGAAAATTGCTAGCAAGAAGTCACATGCATTGTTATGCGATATTTTATGCTACTCTCTGTTCAGAGTGATATATTTAGCAAGTCTTAAACTGCAATATCTTTAGGCTTTTGAATAATGCGTCCATTGGTCATGGCCCTCGTAAACAGTCTCCTATGTATTCGCTAATGAGGCGATAACCCTCGCTCTTATGAGTATACAAATGAAACACGGCGAGATTCCTGAGTACTTGTACCGGTACATCGTAGATAGGCAAAACAGTAACGTAAACCTGCCAAGGGAATAGTTAGTACCGATAGAACAAAAACAATCCCAGAAAACCAACTCTTAAATTCCTAAAAAGAAATGACTCCACACCACACCCGTACAACAATATACTTAAAAAAATCCCATCTTCAATTAAAAACCTCCCACATCCTCGACTCTCGACCCCAGTCTGAACTACTAGGTATACAGAGTTCATATATGTTCATTTCCCACGCTACCAGTTATTATCACCTCCGATCTGCTTAATCAAGTAAACTTTTATATATCAATTAGTTTCAAAAGACGTTGTCTCATTTATTTTTTATAAATCGTTAATGTTTGTTGCTAAAATTACCTGTAAGATGTTTTATTCTAAATTTAAAGACCACAAGGATCTCAATTCCTCTCCCAAATAATCTATTTTATTAAGACTCGTGCGAATCTGTTGCTTTACGAGAGAGAGACTCCGCCACCTCTTTGTTCCATTTATCTATTAAACATGGAGTCTATCCGATCAAGACACACAGAGACTCCGAAACAAATATAGAGACTATAATACGATCAATATAAATAAATTAGAGAAAGTAAAACGAACGAGTTCCAGCACTGCCAGCCCCGTGACACAGCACAGAACAGAACCGATAATAACCTATGTTTGCATCAACGACTCGGTAACGCCATCTATAGAATTAGTTTCATTATAGCTTTTACAATTGAGATCTCTCCCTTTAAAGTTGCTTTCTAAAACATTGAGTGAGCCTTATATAACCCTAATACAAAAGACCACATCTCATGCATTCATTAATACTAAATAGTACAAAATGCATCAATCATCAGTCAAAACAGCTCTAATGAAAAATCTATAATAAAATAGCAGGAAGACAACAAAAAAGTCATTTCATTTCTCTATATTCTCCGTGACCAGCATTTCGCTATAAAGACAAATGAAGCGACAAAGGCAATTTAGCAGTTGTACAACGCGGTCCTTTCTAAACCAAACTTCAGTGACACCTACTCATCATAGCAGCTAGCAAACACTTCACCTATCCGATATAACAGCATCTTTGCGTTACCACCTACATTGAAACTAAACATTTCTCAAACGCTACTCATAATTTAGCCTTCAATCGTGTTTGTGGATACTATTGTCTTATAATTTTTGCTAGGCAAAGCGTCTCCTTGTTTTGGGCATGGGATCACTTTTTGTCATAACAGACTATTTGGAAAAGTATATGCACTCTTACATACTATCTGGAACTAAAGAGCTTAAAGGGCTGCCTGATATATGCTCAGACTGAAGAGTTTCGAAAGACTTAGCTGATTGGCGTGATAGGAATGAACCAACCCTCAGTCATTTTTTGTTATTTTCAAATCCCGGACGATTACCTTTTTTACCTTCCGGACCGGTGATGAGAGAATAAAGGAAAAATGAGCTCGTTAGTCTGGGAAGAAAAGTCTTCATATGATGTTTGACCAACGGGGTTTGTCTCTCAAGATTTGCTTACCGACGTTTACGAAGATTCATTTAGTGCGTCTGCGATCTTATTTTGGTTGGTTGTTAACTGATTGTTTAGATTCAGTTCTTTTAGATATTGTGAGTTTTTTTTTGTAATTGGTTGATTAATTTATTATATTGCCAGTGCTTTCGAGTCTTGTTGCAATTCTTCATTGAAATTGAGTAAGCCTTCTAAGTGCTTAATTATGGATTTTTTTTAATGTTTATCATATAATGAATAAGTAATTATAATAATTTTAATTATAATTTCATAATTGCAATAATAATTTATTAATATTATACTAAGAGAAATATTGAATAAGTAATAATAATAATAATATAATAAATAATATAATATAATAATAATAATATAATATATAATAATAATAATAATAATTAATAATAATAATAATAATAATAATAATAATAATGATAATAATGAGTCAATATTATAATGGTATATAATGATAATAATAATACATAAAATAATAATAATATCATAATAATAATAATAATATAATAATAATAATAAAATAATACATAATAAATAATAAATATATAATATAAATAATCATAATAATAAATAATCAATAATAATATAATAATAAATAATAATAATAATAATAAAATAAACATAATAATGAATAATAATAAATATAAACTACCTCAATATATAATAATAAACACACATTTTAAGATGTATTTCAAACAGTTTTCATGACAAATCAGTGCCGATGCGAGGAGTATCGGTTCCCTCTCACAAGAATGACCATAACCTCTCACAAATATACCAAATATAACTCATATATAAATAATTATACAACTCATAATTTATATATATTATATATATACAATATATATATAATCATAACAAGATGTACTAGAAAGAATAAATATATCAAGTAAAATATTATCTATAACTATATATATACTATAGCTATATATATATGCGAAGGAAAAATAAATACCTAAATCAGCGGTTAGACAGGCAGAAGATATAGATAGATAGATAGATAGATAGATAGATAGATTCGAGATACGTGATAAGGGAAAAGAATAAAACACTAGAAATAGAGGAGCGAGGGAACTCCAAATGGCAACATACGATACCGATAATACAGATACAATAAGATAGATAGAGTTAGATAGATAGATAAGATACGATAGATAGATAGATAGATAGATAGAGATAGATAGATAAACAAATTGATAAAGATTTATGAAGGCATGGACTGTCTAACTTTTCTCTTACTCACTCCCTCTTTTCCCGTCTAACTTTTTTTTCCCCTTGGCTTCTCCCTTTTCCCCCCTTTAGTGAAAGCAATCTTTATAGCCCGTAAATAACATGTCCTCCCAAAATGAAATGAAAAAATGCTTTCGAGGCTAATATGTAAGCAATAATTTTCCTTCTTCTCTTCTCCTCCTCAAAGATTCAATTTTTTTTTACGAGAAGTTTTAAATTTACGCATACGACTTAATTCCTTTCGTGTACGCTTGTTAAGATGGGTGATGTTTTATGAGAGCCGACACAACCATCATTATACAGGCTTCCATCTCTGTCAGGATGTTTGATAAATTTATGCAGAGTAATGTTTCAAACGTTGGTTTGGAATATAAGACACGCAAGATTATCATTTTAGATAAATATTATGAGTGCATTCTTTTTGTATTACAATCTAAAATAGCGGGAAATTTGCCTAAAGAGAAATTAGAGATTTTTTGTATATTAGTTTTATGTAACGTATATTATATATATTAATTATATAATATCATAATATATATATATACTAAGAAACAATATATATATAATATAATATATATAATAGTATATAGATTATAATATATATATATATATTATAATATATATATATATATATATATATATATATATATATGTGTGTGTGTGTTGCTGTGTGTGTGTGTTTTAAACGAAATGTCTTACCACAATTCATTAAAAAAATTTGACAAACTAGATAATAAGTGAGGAAAACTGTAGTCAAGGTATATATTATAATATATATAGCAGAGTAACCTATACTAATGATATATATACTATATACGTATATAACTATGTATATTATATATATATATTATATATACTAATATATATTATCATAATATATATATATATATATTATTATAAGATATATATATATAAATAATTATATATATATTTATTGTACGGTCTTTTGCCTGAAAGTGGAAGGGTATGTTAGTGTTTAATCTGTTTTCTATTTGCGTTTTAATTTTAATTTCTGTTATTAGCAAGTGTTTTTTCTTTTAAATGCATTTGTGTTTGTGTCATATTGGTCTTTTGGTTTTAATTAATTATAATTTCCTATCAACAAGCGTTTTTAAGATAATATAGATCTTTAAGAAGAGAATTGCCTTTAACATGCTCTGAAATTTTTAACGGGTTCAACCTTGATTCAGTTCAGGCTTTAGATAATTGCCTAGACTCTTGATATTTGATTTTATCTCTATTACTTATCATTTTAAAATTTTAAATTGAAGCCGCATCCTTGCGCTATTTTATTTTGGGCAAGGATTTTTATTTGGGAGAATTTAGCTCTTAAATTACCTAATTTTAATTACTTTAATACTAGTTTTAGTTGGTTTGTGTGTATACGACCACTTGTGCTTGTGTATGTCTGTGTGTGTGCATGTAGCTGTGCTGTTTTAATATCCGAGTGGAGTGGGGGTGGGGGTGTGGTGTGGTTGTGGACGGGGTTTCTCTATTAACTTCACCAACGTCCGTGGCCTAGAGCCCTAGACACTAACTTCGAATCTGTGGAGTATCACCTCTCAAACTCTGATCCTAACCTCTTACTTCTATATAAGACCCAGTTATAAAAGGATTCTTTCTCTAATAAACACCTTAAATACTCTCCTAACTACGCAAACACTCATTTTTAGACCACACCTTCCGCACACGAACATGTTGGAGTCACTGTAACCTACATAAACATTACATACCCTGTAACAAGGATCTCCCAAGAAATCTTACGATCTCGTAACTTCAATATTCTATGGCTTAAGATCTTTTTCCCTACTACTACTATTATCTTTTGTTTCTGCTACTGCTCTCTTAATAGAACAGATTTTCCGGCTCTTTTTGAATATCTTATTACTTCTCACTAGATTGTCACTTCTTCTTATCTAAATTCCGTGGTCCTCTAAGTAAGGGACTTCACCGTACACAACACTGAGTGGTTGGGCTCCTCTCATACTGATATAGGTGGAAAGGAGGCCAAAACATTTAGCATTCTCAATGGAACAGTTGATTGAAGAACCTACACACATCCCAGATCGTCCAAATCAATTCTTGAACACGCCTGAATTAATCTTCACCACTACATCTCGTTACATATACACCATTTTCCTTCCTATCAGTAACTCTGACCACAATCTTGTAGCTCTTTCTCCAAAACTTTCTCTCCAGCAGCTCCACCGTGTCCTTACGTATTTTCTGGGACTTTAATCGGGTCAATTGGCGGGAATTGGGCCGCATCTTTACTAGCTATTCTTGTAGTGAATCCTGTTTTTAATCTGGGGACCCTTCGGCCTCTCCTGAAATGGTGGGGGACCGCGATCGTTGATGGAATAAATAGGTTCATTCCTTCTTCAACTAAATCTTTCTCCTCAAAATTCGTGGTTCGATGGCACTTGTTCCTATGTTCTTCAGGACAGAGGCAACCCTTATCGGGCATGGAAAAATTCTGGTTCTCCTATCACTCTCGCTAATTTTCATTCAGCTTGGAATCGGTGTAGATATATTATTAAAGTGGGCTAAGCGTTCTCTTCACTAAAGTAAAAGCGCGCTAACCTCGTCATGCCAAACTATAAAATTATTTCGCCTCTTTCAAAACAATCCTACACAACTGTATATCTTATCCTTCCTCTCTTGTGCGCTCCTGACAGATCTGTTATCTAGACACTCCTTCTGGAAAAGCCAAACTCTTCGGGCCTCCTTTTTTAATTAATTCCACCCTAGACGGGCTTCAGAGGTTCCTCTCCTTCTCTTATCAGACCTGCCCATGTCTCTAACCTGTGCATTCACAAGATCGAGGTGCATTGGATCTTGGATCTATGAAACCAAGAGTGGCTACTGGCCCGAACGGCATCCCTCTTTTTGTTTTGTGAGAGTGTACTATACTGAGCTGGCTTTCCTCGTTCAACTCTACTCTGTATGCCTTAAAACTAATACTTTCCCCATTGCTGAAGCGCGCATGTGTTCAACTGACGGAAAGAGCAGCGCTCTGATCCTTCCAACTATCGTTCTATATTCTCACTTCTGTGGCCCTGTCTGCAATCTTCGAAACACTCCATAACTCCCTACTTCCTGGATCTCCTGAAATCTCATTCCTCTTTCTGATCACCAGAATGGCTGAGGCTCAAGAACAAATCTGGCATTATTATTTCCTACGTAACTGCTTTATAGTTTCTGATTTTAGGAACTAGGGGAGTCTTGTGTGATGGAGCTGGACATATCTAAAGCTTTTCACCTGGCATGGCGTTCGTCACTGCTTTCTAAGGTCCCTTCCTTTGATTTTGTTCTTCCTTCTGCTTAGACTCTTGTCTAGTTTTCTGTCAGATCGTTCCTTATCGGCGCTTGTTGATTATGTGACCTCTTCATCCTTTCAGTTTAATTGTGGGGTTCCTCAGGGTCCTGTTCTATCTCCATCTTTATTGTTACTTTATATTAATGATTCTCAACTGCACTTCTAACTCTGTTCATTCTTATGCCGATGACTCAACTCCCCATTCTTCCACTCATTTTTAAATTTGTTCACTCTTTTTCATCTAGAGTTGTTTCTCGAATTCATCTTCCGATTCTATTGCGTGTCTGGATGGGATTTCCAGCTGGGGTCGCACAAACCTTGTGATATTTAACTTCAACTCCTGCACCTCTCCCTCACTAAAACATCTCCCAACTTTCCTATCACCTTCGATGGCTCTAACGTCTAACCTGTGAACAAGATAAATATTCTTGGCCTGAGCATTAACAACAAGTCTTGAAAAAATCAAATCACAACGGTTTCCAAGGCGGTCTCAAAGATCTGGAAGTTCTGTTCAGGTTGCGGGAATATTTACTTCCGAACAGCTACTCCATTATATAAGTTCGCCCTTGTATGGAATATTGTTCTCACATTTGGGAAGTGGGGGCTAGGGTACCACTCTTCTTTTGGATAGGGTAGAGTCTAAGGCTGAGAGATCACTAAACTGTTCCCTACTTTCTAAGTTCCTGGGCCCTCTATCCCTGCGACGTGGCGCTGGTGCACTATCTCTTTACTATAGGCGTTACAATGGCAAGTGCTTGAGGGAGTTGACCATTCGCATACCACCATAACTTTGACGCTCTCGTAGCGCAAGAAGTGCCCGAATTTTGTGTGAGCATTGAAAGTTTCAGGCTTTCTCGTAATGGTGCCTCTTTCTTACCAGCCATCTCTCTTTTGTGGAACACCCTACCATCATTTTGTTTTTGTGCTATATTTGATTCTTCCTCTCTTTAAGACCTCCGACTGCTCTCATC
Source organism: Trachelipus rathkii (assembly GCA_015478945.1). Taxonomy (NCBI): domain Eukaryota; kingdom Metazoa; phylum Arthropoda; class Malacostraca; order Isopoda; family Trachelipodidae; genus Trachelipus; species Trachelipus rathkii. Next base: position 1,506 of record JABUQX010045261.1, on the reverse strand, counting down.
TGAGAGATTTATGTTACGTTTGGGAGAGCCTCTAAATTGGTTTATATACATTTTATTATCCTGCCCCCTCCATGAAAAGGGCTCTGCCCGTGAGTGATGGTATAACCTATATATATATATATATATATATATATATATATATATATATATATATATATATATATATATATATATATATATATATATATATATATATATATATATATATATATATATATATATATATATATATATATATTCAAATTAATTTGGATACTTGATATTTCGTTCTCCGCTTTAGAACTTGAATTTCCTTTCAGTTTCTTTTTCACGATTTCTTTTTTTGAACAATTCTTTATTTTTTTTTCTTTCTCGTTTTAAAGCTTTCAGATTTAAGTATTTAGACAGACTCTTTTTGTTTGTGTTTTCCATTTTAATTATTCTTTTCAAAGAGTTTTCTTTCATTAGTCTTATATTCAGTCGTCAAATATCTACACACCAAAATGAAAGTAATATAATTAATTGCACAGGAGAAATATGTCCCAAAGAATAAATGACCTAAAAAAAAAAAAATTTTTTTAGGTAATTAACTGTTGAATTATTTGTGAAATGTCTTTTTGGCGTTGAAAATTTTCTTGTAACATTCTAACATTGGTCACAATTATTGTTGAGACATTTTTTGTAGCGTACCAACCAAGCAATCGTCTTACTATTTTTGGCTCCCATCCAACCTTTAAAATTCCCGCTAGTTACACATATTCATCAAACATTTTCACTTACTATCTCCAGGAGCATTGCTTGTTGATTGCATCTAGTCGTATATGAACATTGATAGCCCAATCTTTTCTCTTTTACTGACTTTGCCAATTAAATATTTAATTGATAATCTCTATATTCATTTCATGCATTAAATTTTCTGTCTAATCATATTCTGATAGTCTCTCTCTACTTTCTCTCTCTCTCTCTCTCTCTCTCTCTCTCTCTCTCTCTCTCTCTCTCTCTCTCTCTCTCTCTCTCTCCACAGCAAAATCATTTAATAAACTATCAGAGTAGAAATGCCCTATTTCAAATTTCAGTCAATTTGTTTCATTGATCATAAATCTCTATCCAAAACTGTATCATCTAATTACCTATTGTTTTTATATTTCTTCGAATAATGCATTTAAATCTTCTCGCGATCTCTTCAACAGCCACAAATATGATTCATTTGGAACTAATTCCCACTTTAAATAAAATTTTAGATTACGAGTTCTTAATACGATAAATTACTTAACTCCATGTACGAAATTTATGAGTTTAAGATTGGACTATTGCTATGAGGTATTAATATGGCCCTTGAATCTATATATATATATATATATAGTATATATATATATATATATATATATATATATATGAGAGTATATATATATATATATATGGTATATATATATATATGTATGAAGCGGCGCACGAAAAATATGAAAGCGTTTCACGATAAATGGCGAAACGGTTAAACACCCAAATTCAATTGTCTAAAGTATACCG
>JABUQX010045260.1:27500-45000 GCA_015478945.1 Trachelipus rathkii | reverse complement strand
CATTCTTTCATAAATAATTTAGACTTAAGTTTCGAAATTAAAACTGATGAATTAACATTAGACGCAAAGGTCGAATCTCTCAAAAATACTTGTAGTGAATTAATAGCAGAATCTGTAGAGGCAGATAATATACAACATTAAGGGCTTGCAAATAGCAAAAAGGCAAAAGAAAGCCAAATATTAAATAAAATTACTAATTAGGAGATACTGCAAGCAAATATAAGCTATTGTAGAAACTCAAACAGGCTATTGAAGCAACAAAACTGCCAACTTTGCCAAAGTAATTGAGAAAATAAAAGCAAAGTACAGAATTTGAACTTCAATCAACATTAGGAAGATATTGAAGACTACTTAGTACCATCTATGCAATCAATTCAAGGGCTAATTAATTTCACAAAGAAGAAACTATTAAGGTGGAATAACTAGCAATTGAATTCTTCAATCATCTAGTATATTAATAAGGAAGCTATAGAAGAATCCTGAGGACAACAAAGAAACTCTACAAAAGCTAAAAATTCATACAAAAGAAGAAATTAAAAAGGAATTTTTCAGCTATATAATTAGAGCTACTAATCTTCAAGCAACTTTATTGATAAAGCAGCAGCCCTACAAATTGAGTAATATAAGCCACCACCCTAATCTCAGCCATTCTGAAATCCGATACATCAGTAATTTAGAAGGTAGTTATTTTTTATAGGTATTAATATAGTTGGTGTGAATGTGGTATTAATTTAAAAAAGTAACCATCTATGAGTTTTTTTAAAACAAAAGCAATAAGGACACAAACCTAAAATAAAAATTCGCAGAAATACTAAAAAATTTAATTCAGTGCTTAGATAGTAATCGGATAATTGAAGTGTATAGGTATTCTTAAATGTTCACTTTTAAGCATTAGTATTTGCTACTTTCTTATATATTTATAGTTTTGTTATATTTTTATATTTTTAGAACCAATTCGTATATTTCCATTATGTGCAAATAAAGAAGAAATGTCGAATGGAGTATTTCAAACAACCTGATGTTTAAGAACATTAACAATATATATATATATATATATATATATATATATATATATATATATTTTTTATATATATATATATATATTATATATATATATATAATATATTATTATTATATATAGTAATTATATATAGTATATGTATATACTATATATATATATTATATAGTATAATATATAGTATATTATATATATATATCATATATATATATATATATATATATATATATATATATATATATATATATATATATATATATATATATTCATTTTCGACGTGCAGTGTTCTTTTCAAAATAGCTTCGCGATCGTGTGTAATTAATGCTGAAATATTTTGTTACATTTGAGGGAATTATGTCGTCTTAAAGCTAAGAAGGAATTTTACAAACCTTGCTAAACGTTTATATTTTGCGTATTTCGTCGTATAATTAGGAATTCAAGATAAAGCATGAGCATCACATAAGGTTTGCCAATTGGGTGTTGAAGCTTTTAAGACTATGGAGTAACGGTAAAAAATCATCCATGCCTTTTCCTATTCCAATGGTTTGGAGTGAACCCGCAAAACATTATGATTGTTATTTCTGCCTGACATCTCTCCTCGTGGTTATAATATATATATATATATATATATATATATTATATATATATATATATATATATATATATATATAATATATATTATATATATATATTATATATATATATATTAAATATATATATATATATATATATATATATATATAGATATATATATATATTATATATATTTATATATACATATATATATTATATATATATAATATATATCATATATATTATATAAATATAAATATAATATATATATATATTAATACTATATATATATATATAATATATATATTATAAATATATATATATATATATATATGTAATAATATATATATATATTATATATATATATATATATATATATATATATATATATATATATATATATAATATTAATATATATATATATATTACTATAAGTTATATATATATACAAGTATATATATATATATATAGTAATATATTATATATATATATGTATATATATATATATACTATATATAATTATTATATATTATATAATATAATATATATATATATATATATACTATATATATATATATAAGAATAGTATAGTGTATAACATCCTACCTTCTGCAATAGGATCTGTATCCCATAATCAACAAATATCTGTTCCGCTGACACACACATTAATAGAGACAAATCATGACCCATACAGTGAACCAATTGTAGATGAAAGTAGTGATGGCAGAGATCTTTATATTTTAGAGGTTAGGGATGTTATCCCTGAATTAACTAAACAACAGGAAGAGCTGAATGACTTGTGCTAGATTTATATTTCCCAAAAGACAAAACTGAACTTTTCGGCTAGCTATTGAAAAGCAAACATTTGCTATCTCCAGGAACCACAATTTCATGGTAAGATTGTCATGAAAGTGGAATGTACTTGGTCGTGTTCAATCATTTTCATGAAGTGATGTACCTTGTGTATTCCGAGAATGTATAAGAACTAAGGATATATTTTAGAATAACGATTTAACCCTCAGATTGGAGATTATTTATTGATTCTTCTAAGAGAAATTTACAAGGAATTCTGCTTCATATTGGAAAAGTATATACATCAATCCCTGTAACACACTCTACTCATTTAACAGAAACGTACGTGAATATTGAAATGTTATAAGAAAAGGGAAATATGATGAGCAAGGGATGGCTTCTGTGAAGAGATTTGAAAGTTGGTAAAAAAACTCTATTGAAGTGGAGGGGGTGTTAACTCAATTTACGTTGAGTAAGTACGAAAGCTAACATAAGCCAAAGAGAGAAATAGCTCTACGAGTGTGCAATCTCTCACACGAGCACTCCACTCTCACCGCCTTCTAGTCAGGTTATATTGGATACCTTGACGAGGAGTATGTCTTGCTACTCTGAGTTTGTTCTCGCGATATTGAATCAATTGTATATTCAATATGTTGTACATACATTCATTTATATGTAATCCCTTGTCTTGATAAAGTCGATATGGATTCCTTTGATACTTCGTTTAAATATTATTTAAAACTTTGTTTTGTACATCATTATATATTTATTTTTGTTTGAGATACATCAAACTCTCACTCTATTCTTTGAGAGATTAAATTCTATTCCTTGTTTTGATAACCGAAGCTCATTTCAGTGAGTAGTTGCCTATATAAATTGCGCTATACACACTTTTCTTTAACTCTTCTTAAGCCATGGTTGAATGACTGTATTTAGAAGCTATTAAAACTCAATAAAATAAGCCTGCTCGAGTTGTATGTTTTTGAGGGTTAAAAGTAAGTAGTGTTTTGGAAAAATTTAATGTCATTCTATTGGTCATTTGGATATTAAAAAAGTTTGTGTAACTTTTTGTGTGATATATATACGCTATAACTAGATGTATTTAAGTATTCTGATAGTATGATGTTGAGAATGGTTAGGTTGCCCAAAATAGAATAGTTGGAAATGAAATTGCAAAGATATATATCCAGTGAAACACACTCTAGAATTAAAATGCCAATTGTGGATTCACTCATACATCCAATGGCAAATAACATCAAAACAGCGGAGGTATGCAGATAGACTTATTTACAGCAGATTTGACGAAGAAATTATCAGATAGGCTTCTAAAACCAACATAAAATTTGAAATAATTTTCTAATCAACAACTTGATGCTTGGTCGTCATTATTTCCCATGTTATCATATTATCCCATATTCCCATATTTACAATATGGCGCGAAACTAATGCGGAGATGTCCGACAATTATACTTGGTAAGAATAACAAGTAGTATGTTCAGCGCGATAGTCAAGAAATTTATCATTCAGTATTCCTAAGCTAATGACTTTATTTTAATTATCACTATTAGTTATTATTATTATTATTATATTTAATTATTACTTATTATTTAAGTATATTATTAAATTATATTATCTATTATTATTATTCTGACCTATTTAAATTATTATTAATGAAGTTTGTTGTAGTAAAAAAATTATTATTAATTAGTATAAGTTTAGTTAAGTATAGAGGGAGGATGTGGGAGTATTATTTATTAATTATTATTATTAATTATTATTTATTAATTATTTAAATAATTTAATTATTATTATTATTAGTTTAATTCATTATTAGTTAATTATTATTATCTATTATTATTTCTATCTCTCTCTCTTCTCGGAGTTAAGTTGTGTGTCAGTCGTTAGGTACATCAATCTCTATATTATATAGATATATTATATAGTATAATGATATGAATATATATATAGTTATAGTATATATATATACTTTATACATATATAGTATATATGTTAATTAATAATTAGTATAATGAGTTAAATAGTATATCAGATGGTCACTATTGATTATATATATATTTATATTAGCATCAACATAAATATATATTATTATATTGTATATATATATAGATATATATATGAGCCATTAGTTTAGGTTTTATAATATAAGATAAGCTATAAATATATATAGTATATCTATATATACTAATATATAATAATATAATATATATATATATAGGATATTTTATATAGTTTATGATATATATATATATATGATACTCTGAAACGACTCAGAACCTACTTTCTCAATCTACAGAATACCAATATGTAAATTATTTGGGTCAGTATTCCTTGGCCCGATGGCGAGGGAGATGGGCAATAAGCATGAGAGAGCTGAGAGGGAAGAGGGAGAAGGGAGGAGTGAAGATAACAAATAGAAAACACTTGAGAAAAAGAAAGTATTTGACTTTTGGGGGAGGGGGATAAGGAAGTACTATAGAGCAATTGTTGAGCAGAAAATATTTTAAATCAACCATGCGTACACTGTATGTATATATGGGCGATGATTGTAATGATATATATATATATAATATTATATGTATTTATATATTAATAAACTCACCCGATACAGTAAGATATATATATTATATATAAGAGTATAGGTAGTGTATAAATATTGTATTATACTAGTACTATATATAAATATTCATAATTATATAACAAATATAAACTAAAGTAATATATATTGAGTATAATGATATTTATTATTATATATATATAATAGTATTAAATAGTAGTGCTTAGTAGTAGTATAACAATTAGTGTAAGGGTTATTTGAGAAGTAACTTGAAAATGCATAAGACAACCATGGTTTGAGAGTATGACCGTTGCCCCCCATAATGTTGAAACCACATATGATGGAAATCAAGCATTTCAACTATGTTTCTGCCAGAATAAACCATATAAACCATGGCATGTTACGTTAAATTTTTGGCAACCTAATCGTCTCATTATTTGGGGGACATAAACTGGCCATTAAGATCCCCAGATTTGATGGACTTCCGACTTTTTCCCTAGGATTACGTCTTTGGATTTTAAAGGGAAAGCATGTGATAAATGAGACCACCAGAATTGTTGAATATCTGAAGCAGAACATCACAGGCGGAATTCTCCGCATGAGTAATGTCGTTTTGAGAGAAGAACAATCATGTACTCCAGATCGGAATTTCGCTCTTACAGATACTCTTCTCTATACGCCGGTTCTAAATTTACTATAGTTTCTTCTGTGTTTTGTAGAATAAATCATAATTCTTAAACAAATTCCTTTTTAGGTTAAATTTCTCATATTTCAAATTATTAAATATAGTAAATATTGTATATATAGATTATGCTAGTAGATATATAGTATATATATATATATTAATATATATTTATTGAAATATATATAGATATATATTAATATAGTAATTAATAATATATATATATATATATATTATATAATATATATGTCAAATGGGACCGATTTCAAATGTTTTTTATTTGACCGGTCTGATTTGAAGAAATTTGATAATTCACTGGCTTGAATTTTGAAATAAGCAAATTTATATGTATATGTTCAAATGCTCCAAAGGCCCAAGTAATGCCATCCTACGATGCATATTCTAAATGCGATTTCTCGCTATTCATCACGTATATTATATATATATATGTTTCACAGATATATATGCTCGCACAAAAATCCAAACGCGAAAGTTGTACTGGCAATTGAACATTTTCGCCTCTCCTTTCATCTCAGCACCTCTGCCTATACCGTAGCTTTACAGGATCTAGCCATATATATATTATATAAGTATATAGTATGATATATATATCTATATATGAGTGATATATTTATATAATATATATTAAAAGGTATATTACTTTATCTATTATTCATTAATATATATTATAATATATTATATAATATATCATATTTAATCATATGCGTAACTATTGTGTAGTTAGAAATAAATAGTATTTATTAAAGATATAAGTTTATGTTATAGATATCATTTACTTATATTATCTCACTCACGGATTATACTATATTAATTGTGATGAGCTCACGTAAGGTAACGAATAGGTTATGGAAATCAAGGTATGATAGTAAGAGAGTGAGAGAGAGAGCATATTTATAGGTGAGTTGATCTATTTAATATATTAGTACTCACGGGATATAATCGCGGATGTAGTTTAGTCACACGAGGTATTAGATCAGAGTTGGAAATGCTGTTTGTCAGGCTCACACTCACTCAGTATAGTAGTTTAAATTATGGTGAGAGTGCTATGGATAAAGAACAGTACAGGTGATCATAGTATGAGAGATATATTAGGAATACAGATTATGCTAGAGTCGATAGTTTAATCTAATATAGCGTATATACCTGCGGAAGGTGGAGGAATAGTATCTCCACTACAGGTATGGACGTTTAACTAGTATTAGTAGACTAGTTCAGTATCAGGTAATAATTTTAGACTTATTGTTTTATATGTATAGTATATTAGAGGTGAGAGTACTGGATATATATTGTATAGATTGGCTCAATGTAGTAACACTATATAGGCGTATTATATGTGTGAGAGAACGTTCTGATTACTCACTAGATATATAAATAATGCAATTTATTATGTATATTACATATATATATTTATAGTTGTTATATATATTTATATAGTATATTGAGACTAAGCCATATTAAATAAATAAAATAGTATTAATATATATATGTATTAATATTAATATCGTAAATACTTTAAATACTCACTTTACTCACAACGAAATAGTTGAGGACGGAGAGGAGGTTGAAGCCCAATAATAGATTAAGACACTTATATATAATACCTCAGAATATTATTATAGAAATAAATATAATATAAATAAGAATATTCTTAAATAAATATAATAGTTTAATTTATATATATATGTAAATGATAGGAGATAAAATGTATAAAGAGAGATAAAATATACTCACATTTCAAATCTTCATTGATAACAGAGTAATATAAAAAGTCACAATTAATATATTTATATAATATATAATATATATAAGTATATTAACTATAATAATTATACGTTATTAACATGATTTCAATTAGTTATACTTATAATTAGATAATTATTTATTACGTATTAACAGAATGAGAGTAGATATTCTATTATATTTAAGTTAATAATAATACACTCACATATATGTGTACAAAACCGATTATAGAATGACGTTATCTAATCTATTAACTCACTCACACACGTTTTATAACATATATATTAAATATAAATATATATTATTATTAAAGATTAATGATTTATATATATATAATATATAATATATATATTTATAATATATATTATAAAACTATTAGTAATAATATAATATAATATATATTAAATGCAATATATATATTATATAATTAGATATATATTAGTTATATATATAATTAATAGTAGTTATGTAATATATATATTTAATATATTGTTATAATTATAATTATATATATAATATATTTGAATATATATATATAATATTAATATAAATAATACGCTATGATTCTTATACTAATAGTATATATAATTATACTTATAATTAGATATATTAATATATATAGTAATTAAATATATATGCAATGCCCTTATAGTTTTGAAGTAGCTAAACATTGGCAAAATATTATTAGATATAAACAATTAAACATAATATATTAATATATATTTAATATATGTAAGTTATATATATAGTTGATATGTTATTATATAATATATATATATAATATTATATAAGTTATATATTAATATGAAATATAGTATTAATGCAAATGTCCGGCTTATAAGTCACCTGTTGTTTTTTTTAAACATTGGCAAAATACTGTATTTTGAGATAGTAAACAATTAAACATTTAGTTTTTTCTTAAAGTTCTCATTGCCCTATTCTAGGAGGGGAATTACTCTAGGACGAAGGATTAAACCTTGACCCTATGTCTCACGACTCAGTCATACATTAATCAACTAAACACGTCATCTTATTCTTTTTCACAAATTTTCTTCTTTTTTTTCTTGAGTTTTGCAATTCAAATGTATAATGAACGACTTTTAGAGAGAACAAATTACCCTCATTAACAACATATTTACACCATTTCGATGTTTTAGGCTTAATAACTGTAAAAATGTTTTGGACTCTGCGAACATGAATTTGTTTCAGGGTGTATCAAATTTACGACACCCTCGTTGCATAAAGGGGCAATGTTTGTTTATGAATTTTGTGTGGATATTGGCAATTCCAGACTCGTTCGCTGAGTCGCATCCTTTTTTTCCAGCCAGCTCTGTTCTGTGAAATTTTCTTCCATCTTCTGTTTTTCCTACCGAATTTAATCTTCCTCATCTTAAAATTTACGTCCGTGGGCACCTATAAAATTTGTGTTAGGTGGGGATTGTGTGGTTCTTTATTGTTGTCCCTCTTATTATTTTTAACACCCCCTCCGAATAAGGCTAAAATAAAAATAATAAAAAAAAATTAAAACTTCGAATGTTTTGAAACGTAAAACGGTTATAAAAAAAATAATTAATGGCTATAAAAAGTTTACTGTCAAGTTTAATTATTAGTTAATTTGAGTTACATTAACACAAGTTAGCATAAAATGGGTTTAATATAAGTTTACGAGAATATAAAAATGTTTTATGCATATATTTATTATACAAAATAATTACTTGTTTCTTATTTCGGAGTGTACTTGTCAATGTTTATGAAAATAAAAAATAAAAACTATTCTATCTTCATTTTTTTCTTCAAATTTTCTTTAATGTATTCATAAATAACTACCGCGTTTAGAATCAATTTTAGTAAATGCAAAACAATTTTAATGAGTGGCGTTTTGTACGAATGTTCAAATGTGTTTCTAAACAAACTATTATTTCCATTTTTGGCTTTTCGCCATAGGCTACAGATGCACTCTACAAAGTGAAATCTTACTTAACTTCTACAGGCAAATTCCAGTGTTTTAAATCTTATGAAAAGACTGAAACAATATAATTGTTGTTTACGTTTTTCAAGAACGTGCAATTAATTTTGTGGTGAGTATAATGTCGGCAGTGAAATAAATATACACCGATACACAAAATAATCACTTTTTCTTTTATATAATGCAACATTTTATCTCATATTATTGTTTAAAGAAAGATATTCTGGATAACATTACAGTTAGAGCGAAATGAAAAAAATATAAGCGTAGATAAGGTTATAAAGATTTGTTGAGACAAAGGAAAAATAACTACTGTTGACTATTATGAAAAATACTTAGATTACTGACTGATCATTTCGTATCCTCATCCATTAATCTCTTATTCAAACCGATACCACTTAAGAAGATATTCTCCATTGTAATCTCATAAAGATTTTTCATACTCCTAAACTAACGATAATCTCTGTTGGATAGGTAATTAATCTTAATCACAATTATTTAAAAAGGTATCTGAACTGAGCTTGTTGATATATTCTCATATGGTAGATTAAGTAGACACAAGAAATACTTTAAACAAACAAAAAAAAAATTCTTATGAAGGGGGTATATATATATATATATATATATATATATATATATATATATATATATTCATAATAGTATATATATATATATATATATATATATATATATATATATATATAAATATATAATATATATAATATATATATATATTGATAATATACTATACTATATATATATATAGTAGTGATGCCCGCTTTTGGGATCCATCACCCTTTTCGATATGAAGGAATAGAGATATTTGCTTTAAACTTGGAATATAATGTATATATGGATAAGGACGCAATCCGCTGTAAATTTCAACTCTGTACGGAGTATATAGAGGGATGGTCACCCCGAGGGGGACGCCGTATTGCGGCTTTACGCCTTTGTTGATCTTTGCGTGGGTGAGTTTTAAGCCATCCTAACGAGAGTTTGGAGATCGAGCGTGATGACGTGATCTCGCGCGCAGCCGAAGATACCGTCAGCGCGCGGAAGAGCGCAGCTGCGACGCACACACACACACACCATCTAGCATTATACTATTATTATTATTATTAGGTCGAAGAAGTGTTTCCGAAGGAAACACTTCTGAGTGTTTTAAAACCCCTTCTACGTATCCTTTGTCACCTTCTACATCTCCTCCAGCGTCAGTGCCTTCTTTACCATCGAAAATCAATACCGATTCATTGCGTGCATTCCCCCTCTTTGTTTCGTGTCTTTAGCCTCGACTCAAGCTCCAGGTTCGCCCAGGCTAGTCCGCAGGGATTCGACTTCAGGACCCGCGAATTCCGCTCCGGGCTCGGCTCAAGCCCCACATCACGCTCCGCCGCGAGGAATCCGGTATTATTATTTATTATTCAATTTTTGGTATTATTTCCGCCGCGGTTTCTTCATTCGCAATCCGGTTCAGAGATTCAATATACATCTACATGGAGTTAGGGTTAATCGTAATTCTGGTTAAAATTGGAGGGGTGTTACGATAGCGGGAGGTAACCTCGTCGTAGACGAGGTTACGTTCCCCGTGGTGATTCCCCGAAGGGGGACCCCACCCCTCATCAAACAATCGAAGTGTTCGTAATTGGCTGGAAATTTGGTGAAGAGGATTTCAGAGTTTAATTCTGAATGACCTTGATAAGTGAATCTGCTGGAGTTGGCTCCAGGCACGGTGACTGCAGAGGCCCTGCCGGTGCCAGTTAATAAACAGTCGCTCTATAACCAACAAATGTTGGTGTCCTTTATAAGGGGTTATCGGAGGTCGGATAATCTCGGAATATGATGGTTATAAGTCGATATGGGGTGTCTAGGACCCCCCCATTAGGGGTCCCCTCGACTGAAAAAAAAAAGAGCACAGAAGTGCAAAACAGAGGTCGAAAGATGAATGAGGAAGGGAAAGAAGGGAGAAGGAGTCTGACTCAGAGGAGTAGGAGTTGACAGATGCACCGGTGCTGGGGCTCCGCTGGCGGGTGCCGAGTTTTTAAATATTTGTGTAATGATGGCAATATTTGGTGTCCTACACATGTTATTGGGTCTTGTAGATTTCCGAAATAATGGTTTCAGAACCATCAAGAAATAAAAATTAAATAAGATAAATAATAAATAAATAAAATTCTTATTCTTTATTCTGTTTATAAACTTACAAATTTCCGTTTTTTACATACCCTAAAAGCAGTAAATCAGTAATCAAACCACCATCCAGCCCCCCTCTTGCCACCCTCCTACCATCCTGTGATCTATTGATCTATTGAATAGGTCACATTTTTGAGTATCATTTTGAATAAACAAACATAAAATCACAGTTCTATATATACAAAGATCAGGACAATATTAATGTTGACGTAACAAAGTTCTCAGCTAATAAGCTTACTTAGCATATTCTGAACTATGTAATATAACCCACAACGAGAAACTTAGGCCCAACTTAAGACAGATAAATGCGTTAACATTAACAAAAGTTTTTCACATCCAACACCAGTAACAGTAACTAACATCTCATCCAAAAACGTTAACTTATTCACACTTTGAATCAAGCATGTCTAACAGAACACGTAGTTAATTTTCATTAACATGGTAAATTTAACAAAAAATTTACTATAACATTGTGTAAATATCATACAGACCAGCGAAAGTATTCCTACATAACAACAACCAGACGATAAACAGCCATTCATCATCAATGAAGTCAGTTAAGGAAAGATAGCGGGATGATTTAAAACAAGTATATCTATTTTATAATATTGTATCTTTCACGAAAAGAGCGTCTATATAAATGTACAATAAAAAACATATAAATACATTAAAAATATAAATATGTAAATTATTAATTCATCTAATCAGATAACATAGGATTCAAGTTGGGTACGTTCTATATATCTCTCTAAAGACTCAACACCCTTTAAAGGATGTAAGTACTAAATGCCTTCGGCTATATTAAATCATTTTCTCGGCATATTTTGAACTAGCAGTATCATTTTCTAATTACCTTGTTCAGAAGTAAAACTTATCCAGAGCTGATAGTTATAAACTGCACTCCTGTATACTGATATTATACGGGAAAACCACATGTTTCGCGTGTAAAATATCATAGATTACACCATGTGCTATATGTATTATATCATCAAGTATGGCAACATCGTTAAGATGTGATGTTAATTCGTTTTTTATTGTAGCAAAGATGGAATATTTTCCAGGGATGTGGAACTGTCGAGGCCTATACCAACGCATGAAAGGTTCTCACAATCGGGGGTTTCCAATAGTTGCGAACATCAAGGGTTTTTAACCGTCACAGTGAATGAGAACACAACTTCTATTCTATTATGACCTCTACACTGTCACCTCTGACAAGATATTTCACTACTCATCGAACCATGGGATAACATACCCTTATCCTCTATAGCCATACAGCAGCGATGTCGATAATCTGATGAATCCATCAGCACAAACAAATAAAGGTCTGATTAAATTTGACCTCTGGCAGGAATACAAGCAATGGTATCGGTATCCATCAGGTTGACGAAAAAATTTTATTGACACAACATTGGGAATAACGAAAGTCCTCGTGAAGATATCAACAAAAAGAACGGTGGAGATGCGGGGAGATGTCATCGTAACAGTACAGCGAAAAAATATGTCCTACTGACGGAAATCGTATGCGTAAAACAACCCTTATAGTTAAATGAGATTCTTTCTTTCAACAATCAGAAGAAAGTAAACAGATACAACGCACGAACAAACCATATCAGTTCAAAAGGTATATATTCTCATTAGACAACAACAACAACAACAACAACGACAACAACAACCAACAACACAACAACAATAACATAGTTACCAAAAAAGTTCTAATTATCATACAAACCAACGAACATATGCTAAACGTCACTAACATGTTTCACATTAATAAAGCCTACATAGCATTACCAGAACTAAGAATATTAAGCACAATGACAAACCTAACACACCTTACGCTAGAATAAACACACTAACAATAACATAGTTCCATACTTAATAGCAGTCAAAGTACCTAAGCCACGAGCATACAAAACGATAACCTAATTCACTTCTTTTTCAAGCATATCCTCTAACATATCAATTGGTAATTTTACATTAACAAACTGAATTTACGTAGCATTTTAGAAACTATCAATTCGGATAAAAGCAATTAGTGGCAAACATGAGTTTTCTCTTATATACTAACCATTGAATATATGCTTAACATAAACAGGTTTTTCATATTAATATAGCTAACATAGCATCCATATGAACTAAGAAATTATGTACAAACGACAAAACTAACACAACTTAAGCAAGAATAAAGTGTTAACATTAACAAAGTACCACACTTAACACCTGTAAAGTACAGTTAGCATTTCATACTGAACTTAAGATACTTATCGTGATATTTTTCTCCAACCTGCTAAAAACATTAATTTTTGATTTTTTCTGTATTGCAACGTTTTTCCACAGCAATATCTCTAACATATTAAACGTTAATCTTTAAATTGACATAGGAATACATAAGCGAGATCTATCATAATCTTTTCCACTTTTTATAATCCCAAACGAATAATTGTAAACATAACAAAGTTCTATCCAAACATATAACACAAAAATAAGTTCTTATATACCAACCATCGAATATAATGCTTAACCAACAAAGGTTTTAGCTTCAATAAAGCTACCATATCATAACCGCAACTAAGAATAAAGGCAAACTTTAACATACCTTCGCGTATGAATAATCAGCTAACATCCTGAAAATTCCCTACTTGTCCAAAAGGTAAGTACGCTAATTAGGTCAACAATACTCGATATCGTTCCTCTTTCTCACATCAATCAAGCAACAGGGTAAGCCGCATCATCTAAACACCAATCCCTTAACAAAGTGACCAATCTATCAAAGATGACCAACATCTGGAACCTATGAAATTCACACACCACTTCAACAAAGTCACTCGTTTTGAGTATAACATCAATCGACCTATGAATAAACATAGACATTAGCAAAAATTCTCGAGCAAACCTAACTTTACCCAGCAAAAACTTAACCTAGGGCTCACGTTTCTAACACATCATCGTCAGTTAACACCACTAATATCTTACAAAACTCATCATTTCGCTAACAATCAGTGATATTTTCACATTGTCATAGTAATATTTAACAGAACGTACACTAACTTAACGAATAAACAGTTTCATTAATCCAGTAAATCAAACCACCCATCCCTGCAGTACCCTACCCGTCCCCTCCACCTGCCTGATGATCTATTGAACTAATGATTCAAGTCATATTATGTAAGTATCATTTTTGAACAAAAACATAACATAAAAATAAGTTCTTTATTTACCAACCAACGAATATCTGGCTAACCAAACAAAGTTTTTAGCATCAATAAATGCTATACCAAATTCATAACTGCGACTAGGACATAATAAATGCTACAAATGCAAAACCTAACATACCGTCACTATGAATAATCAACTAAACATCCTGAAAAATTCCCTACGGATCAAGGTAAAGTAGCTAACAGGTCACACAATACTCGATATGTTCCCACTTTTATCACATATTAACAACAGGTAAAGCGCTCTATTCCCTAAGAAAATCCGCTTAAAGCCCCTTAGGGGTGATCTCTATCAAAAAGCCACATCTTGAACTATGATTGACACTATCTTCATCAAAGTGTAACTCATTTCAGGTATAACATCATTTGACCTATGAATAACCGTTAGACATTAGCAAAAGTCTAGGGCAAACCTGACATTAATTCAACAAAAACCTAACCTAGGCTCACGTTCTAACACACATATGTCAGTTAACACCGTAATATCTTACAAAAACTCATTCATTTCTCTAAAAATCAGGTAGTTATTAGCATCAACTTTGCCTAGTAATATTATAAACATCATCAAGTTTCCCATCCGGAATAATCAGTTTTTCAATTAACTACGAGTATCTAAAGGCAACACAATTTAACCCGCAGAGAAAACCCAGGGCGGGATGCGCCCTTGAAAGGGATGTGAATCCTGTGAGGGGGGGGATCACCCGAAGGGGTGTAAGCGGGCTTTGGCCTCAGCCCTTCGGGCTGAGGCCTTACCCCTCCTTCGGAGGGTAAAGCCCGAAAAAAATGGTTTAGTGTTGCTGAAGGCATTTATACTTACATCCTTTTAAAGGATGTTGAATCTTTAGAGAGATATTTAGAACGTACCAACTTGATTCCTATGTTCTCTGATTAGAATTGAAATTAATATATTTAAAATAAAAACTATATTTATATTAAGTTATGTTTTATTATTTAATATAACACTCTTTTCAATGGAAAATTATATGTTATATAATATGAAAACTTGTTTTACTTCCCGCTTATGTTCGATTTAGTGACTACATTGAGCATTGATGGCCTGTCTTATTCGCTCTGCGTCTGTTGTATATGTAGCATACTTTCGCTCGGGTCTGTATCAGATAATTAAACAATGTTATTAGTAAATTTTTGCTTAAATATTACCATGTTAAGATAAAATTAACACTGTTAATGTTAGAGACATGCTTGACAAAGTGTGAATAAGTTACGTTTTTGGATGAATTGTTAGTTTACTTTACTGGTGTTAAGTGTGAAACTTTGTTAATGTTAAACCATTTATTGCCTGTCTAAAGATGGGGCTAAGTTTTCTCGTTGTGGGTTAAATATTCATATCAGATGGATGCTCATAAGCTTTTAACTGAAAAGACTGTTACGTCGGCATAGATTGATTAGGTCCTTGTATATGAACTTGATTTTATTGTTATGTTTATTCAAAATGAAACTCGAAAAATGTAACCTTAATCAATAGATCAATAGATCAAGATGCAGTCAGGGAGGGTCGGCAGGAGGGGGGCTGGAGGTGGTTTGATGTTAGTGATTACTGCTTTAGGGATGTAAAAACTAAATTTTTTTTAAGTTATAAACATACAAAAAAAATAAGAAATTTAATTTATTTATGAAAAGTATTATTTAATTTTTTATTTCCTTGTATAGGTTCCGAAGAGACTATTTTTGAAATCTAGAGACTCAATAAAATATGTAAGGACACCAATATTGCATCAATTACACAAATATTTAATAACTCGACACCGCACCGGATGCCAGCAACCGGTGCATCTGTCAACTCACCTACTCCTCTGAGTCAGACTCCTTTCCATTCTTTCCCTCTTTATTCATCTTTCGACCTCTGTTTTGCACTCTGTGCTCTTTTTTTCAGTCAGGACCCCCCTAATGGGGGGTCCTAGACACCCCATACGGACTTATAACCATCATATTCGAGATCTACGACCTCGATAACCCTTATAAAGACACCAACATTGTTGTTATACGACTGTTTATTAACTCGGCACCGCAGTGGCTCCAGCACCGGTGCCGGAGCCAACTTCCACAGATATCACATATCAAGCATTCTCCTAGAAATCTAAACTCTGAATCTCTCACAAATTTCAGCAATTAACGACACACTCATTTTCAAGAAGGGTGGGGTCCCCCCGTTCGGAGGAACCCACGGGGATCTCAACCTCGTCTACGGGACCGAGGTATAACCTCCCCATCTAACACCCCTCCAAATTTTAACCAGATATGATAACCCTAACCCATGTAGATGTATATTGAACTCTGAACCGGATGCGAAGAAGAAACCGCGGCGGAAATAATACCAAAAATAATAATAATAATACCGGATCCCGCGGCGGACGGGATGCGGGCTGAGCCGGAAGCCGGAAGCCGGGGGAATCGACGGCCTGGTCGAACCCTGCGCGGGACTGCGCGAACCTGGAGCTTGAGTCGATGGCTAAAGACACGAAACAAAGAGGGGGAATGCACGCAATGAATCGGTATTGATTTCGATGGTAAAGAAGGCATTGATGGAGGAGATGTAGAAGGTGACAAAGGATACGTAGAAGGGGTTTTAAAACAACTCAGAAGTGTTTTCCTTCGCGACAAGCACTTCTTCACTAATAATAATATATAATAATAAGGGTATGTGTGTGTTGTGTCGTGCGTTCGCGGCTGCGCTTATCTCCCGCCTGCTTCTCTCGGCGGCCGCCGA
>JABUQX010045260.1:15000-22500 GCA_015478945.1 Trachelipus rathkii | reverse complement strand
TGTGTTAATTTTAGATTTTTAAATTTTATAAAATTTAGTATTTATAATTTATTTAGTATTTATAATTAAAAAATTTAATTTTTATTTTCAAGTCCTAAAAGTAATTGTCGAAAGCGATTTACAATGTGTCTTGAAGAGATTCTTTTTTTTATAACTCTCGCCTGCTTTTTTTATATAAAAGGTTTAAGGAATTCAATTTTTATTTGGACGGTTACAAATCCTTACTTTGTATGTGGTCATATATCATTGCAACTTTAAAGACCCTTCGAAGAGTGGGGTCCATAACGACATATGCGTAGAAAGCACTGGTCACAGATAAATATTGATGTTAGTAAACTGTCCTGAAAAATCATGAAATTTATTGCAATGAGTAACCAGTTTAAATATTTTTATCCGCAGAAATATATATATATATATATATATATATATATAGTATAATATAATATATATATAATATTATATATAATATATTCATAATATATATTATAATATTATATATATATATATTATAATATATGAAAAGGTTTACTTTCTTACCTATCGGATCAAGTATATTTGAAATATCGAAAAGAAGCGAGGAAAATGATAAAATACGAAAGTTTGATTTTAAATTTAGTGAAGCAACTTTTATATATATATATATATATATATATATATATATAAATACAAGATAACTAATAACATATATATTAATAGATAATATAGTATATATAGAAATATATATATATATTTAGATACTATATACATACTATATATATATATATATATATATATATATTATATATAATATATATATATATATATATATATATATATATATATATATAATATACCTATATATATATATTAATATATTATTAATAATATAAATATATATATATATATATACTATATATATATATATATATATTACGATATATATATATATATATATATATATATATATATATTATATATATATATATAATATATAATATATATATACATATTTATTGATATATATATATAGTAGGGGCTCGAGCCGACGGTGGGTCGTCCCCCCTGTCGTCCTCCCAGGAGGTTCCGAAGACGACCCCGACTTGTTTGCACTTTGCGGATTTACCCTGGGTTTATTATCTTTTAGTTAAAAAAAAATCCTTTTTGTTCATACAAATTTTCATACGCCTGATTCCATATAGTGAGGTAGTTTCTGTACCATCGTAGTTTTGGAGAATAAAAAAGAAATCATTTTCCATACAAAACTCAACGCTGGATTCCAGTTATGTTAATCAGTTTTGTACTATCTTAGTTTTAGAGAGATATCATGCGGGTGACTTACTTAGTTTCACCTGGGTTACGTTAGGTTAACTTAATTAAGTTTGTTGGATTCCTTCGAAGGGAAGCTGAAAATTCACGTGTACATGTTTTACAACGAAAAAAGAGCTTTTCGCTTTTTTTCTTAATGCAATATTGCATGCGCTACATTTCTTATTCGTCACAATTAATTGGAATATTGCAAAAAAAACTTAAAAGTGACTGCAGTCACTTGAACAAATTTCGTTAATGTCACTTACATTCATTTCTTTCTAAAATACTAATAATTAATTTTACGCGTACTAATCATAAATTTTATAGTTTAATTGGTGTAAAAAAAAGAGAAGCTACATTTCCGCTCATTTTTGGTTATGTAATTTTTCTTTTAAAAAAATTTTAACTTCGTATTCCACATTCTATTCAATTAATTGAAAATTATATCGAAATATAATCGATATACAGTAAAAATTACAATCAATACAGATACGGCCAGAATGTAAACGTTTACCATATATATATATATATAATATATATATATATATATAATATATAATATCATATATATATATATATATATAATATATATAATATATATATAATAATATATATATATATTAATATATATATAATATCCACTTTATTTTATTTCACATGGCTTTAAATATATCATAATTCATTAGCTTAGGGCGTACGTCTGGCCTAACAAATCCATTAGGTTAGGTCCTACTTGTGGGCTAACAAAATCCATTAGGATTAGGTAGTACTGGAGGGGTTAACAAAGATCCATTAGGTGAGGTAAGTACTGGGGGCTAAACAAGATCCATTAGCGTTAGGTCCTTACTAGGGGCTGATTAAGTTTGGTTAGGGTAGACCACAGATTTAATTATAATAATATATATATTATAATATATAATATATATAGTATAATATATATTATAATATATAATATATATATATATATATTTATAATATAATATAATAATATATATATATTATATATATAATATAGTGACATTCAATTTCTACCTTCCCGACTCTTTTTATGCGAAAGACCATTTACTTTTATGGTAAAGTTATAAAATTATATATTATATATAGATTATATATATAATAGATATATATACTATTATAGTATATATATATATATATATAATATATATATTTATATATATATATATATATAAATTTTATAAGTTACCATAAAAATAAATTTCTTTGCATGAAAAGGACAGTCGGAAGGGTCAAAATTTTGTAAGATCTGCGCAACCAACGGGGAAGGAAAATCGAATCTGTCAAGATCCATCTACAATTCGCCTATATTATATATATATATATATAATATATAACTATCTAGATATATATATATATATATAATATACTATATATATAGTATATATATATATATATATATATATATATATATATTATATATACTACTATATAGAGAGAGAGAGAGAGAGAGAGAGAGAGAGAGAGAGAGAGAGCATTATTATTTTTATTTACGCTCTCTCTTTATTTACCTACCTCACGTACTCTTTTACCAATGATTTTTTTTTACGTGAAGACCAGAGTATTATTCAATTCCACCAGAGTTAGGAGGAAAATCAGTAGTAGTTACAAATAAAAGGCCGAGATGTTCCGATGCAAGGCGTTTTAAAGTGTGTAAGTCAAAGACCTTGAGAAAATAGATAGAGCGAGTGTGTTTCAGATTTCACTAGTGGAGTACATGTAAGATTGAGCATAGAGGTTAAGTCAAAGGTCGGATAGTTAAATAGAAAACGGATGAGTTATTTTCGATGGAAGAGCATACGGCTGCAGAGTTCAGAAGAGAATCGGTGATAGGATAAATATAATAATGCAACGATCTGAAGGGGCAGAAAGAGATTGGGTAGAAGTAGTGAGAATTGGTAAGACGAAAATAACTAGACTCCACCTTTCCAAGATAGTTGTGTGAGGAAGTCCATCACAGATGTGTGAAGCATACTCCATAAAGGAGCGAACGAAACCCCCCTAAAAAGAGCAAGCGGGTGTTGTGGTGTGAAATTATTTCAAAGGAGCTTCAAAACACCCAACCTCTTAGACGCTTCTTTAATATAGTCAAAATTTAATTACGTCGGTAGAGTTTAGTATGAGAAATAATGTAATCCTTACAGGAACGATCACGAGGAAATAAAATAGCAAGAATATTAAGGACAGGCGAAGGATTGAGTTGAATTGTTTTCGAAAGTATTACAGTTGTATGCTTTCGAAGATTATGTTTAATGTTGTGTGGAAGATTATGTCGAGTGGAAAGATGAAGTAAATGCATTTCGGTTTTTTAAAAATGATAGTTTCGGTTATATAATGCTAATCTCTCTTAACATAAAGGGAATTAATCAAGTGTTCGTGGAATCGATTCCCAATCGCAATTTGAGGCCGATTCAGTCTTTCATTGTCGACTCGGTCTTTAATTCGTCTGTGGTAAATAAAAATTGGTATAATTTTCAGTTGGGGGAAAGCCTGACTATATTCGCACCACGTTGGATACAGACGAGAGGATATTTGAAGTTCGGGTTGTCGTCCGTCTCGCATCCGGCTAAAGTTCGGCATCTGTAAGTCTAACATCTAACGAAACAATGAGCCATACCTCCTAAATTGCCATAAAAGTGGTTAAAAACTTCCTAACATACACGAATGATTCTAACTAAAAAAAAAGTTACATTAAAGCATCATTCAATATCATCGGAAATCCATAGAAGATTCGATGCCTAATCAATGTCCAATATTGAAGAAAAGACAGGAAAATGGATCGGCATTTGTAAGCAAAAAAAAAAAAAAAAAAAAAAAAAAAAAAAAAAAAAAAAAAAAAAAAAAAAAAATCTGGTTATTTAGAGTTTCTTTAACGAATCCAACCAAACTTAACTTAACCTAACCTAACCTAACGCCTAAGGCGGGCTGTACAGGAAATATTTTTGGGTAATAGTTCGGTTTAAGGTAATGTGTCAGATATCGATATTTTAGAAAAGATTAATCGATTTTATAATAATCCCACCATGCAACGTGCCAGTGTTCCCTCAAAAGTATAGTATTGAATGGTTGTGTAAATGATTTTTTTATTTTAGGTAAAGAAAATTTTAAAAATTTGATTTGCTATAAAAAGAAACTTTTACTTGTTTTAACTTTTTTGACCTTCTAAGTTTGAGTTATTTTCAAAATTTCATTTTCTCTAAGTTTGGTCATTTTCGACATAAATATTTCTATTTCAAGTGACTAGAGATTATATATAGATATTGTAGATAATATATAGTATATATATAAATAAATAATATAATATATATATATATATATTATATATATATATTATTATATATATATATATATATATATATAATATATATATATATATATTAGATGGTCAGATTTTTTTACATGCTCACAGTATGTAACTAGAGACGGCCAGGTCCTACAGTAAACAAAATTATATAAATTTGGAATCAGCGAAATTTCTAAGGATGCCGGATTTTATTTATTTTTTTTTTTTTTTGCTTATTCATCGAAATATTTTTAAAATTATTTCCCCCCATTTAGGGGGCTCGAGCCGACGGGGGACAGAGGGGGGGGACGTTTCATAACCCGGAGGGGATGGTCGGAGGAACCCCGCGACACCCCAAAGACCAAAGAGCGGCGGGTTCCGAAGACCATCCCCGGATGGGGGGATTAGTCCCCCCCGTCGTCCCACCGGGAGGCGAGAGACGCGACTCTGCCATCTTTGCGGTTACCCTTGGGTATTATCCTTTTGTTAAAAAAAAAAAGAATAAATTTTACTCCAAAAACACTTTTGGTAATTACTTTTAAAAAAAGGCAATAACCATAGGGTAAACCGCAAAGATGGCAGGAGTCGGGGTCTCTCGGCCTCCCGGTGGACGACGGGGGGGACTAATCCCCCCCTCCGGGGATGGTCTCCGAACCCCGCCTTTTGGCTTTTGGGGTGTCGCGAGGGTTCCTCCGGCCCTCCCCTTCGGGGGGATGGAAAACGTCCCCCCCCTGTCCCCCGTCGGCTTCGAGCCCCCAAAAAGGGGGAAAAAATTTTTAAAAATATTTCGATGAAAAAGCCAAAAAAAAAAAAAAAAAAAAAGGTTAAATCCCATCCTTAGAATTTTCCGCTGATTCCAAATATATAATTTGTTTTACTGTAGGAGCTGCTGGTCCCTAGTTACATACTGTGAGCATTAAAAAAATCTGACCATGTATATATATATATATATTCAAATGTATGAATTTATTATAATATATATATATATATATATATATATATATATATATATATATAATATATAATATATATATATATATATATATATATATCCCTACTGGGCTGTGATATATATATATATATATATATATATATATATATATATATATATATATATATATATATATTTATATATTTTTTTATATTTTTTTTATATATTATATATATAATATATTATATATTATAGTATATATTATATATATATATATAGTATATATATATATTCAAATGTTTGAATTTTATTAAATTTTTCATAAATTTTATTTTAAATAACACATTTAAGTTAATATATACGTAACTATATAAACAAATATTTCTTTTTTGAAAAATTATTTAATGTAAATTTTGCCAAAGCCAGTGCCACTCTTACGTGTTCGAACAAACCATATTTTATATATGGGTAACAACAATATCCAAATAACCTACGATTATCGGAAAAAACAATCGATATTTGATAACATTACCTCAAACCGAACTATTACCTATTTTTGATATTGTCTCGACCATTTTTCCTGTCGACCCATTACAAAGTGTTAAATCCTAGTCATGTGGGAGGATTCTACACGTTAATTTCCTTTTTAAATGTTAGTGACCTTTAGGAAGAACGTGGACGCAGCGACATCTATAATAGAAAAGATGATGAACAGTTTTTAATGAAAACTACGATACAGGTTTAACATCTATAGCCTAAAAAAAGGTGATTTCCCTGTAAGGACGGCTATAAATGCAGTGGGAGAGTATGTAACTGTTAAATTGGAAATCTTGTTAATCTAGTTTTAAAATCATAACAAAGAGAAAATATAAGTATCTCACGAGTCTAATAATTTTGATTTATTTTAATATCTTTGATAAATTCGATATAATTAATTTCATCCTATACTTTGAAATATTACTTAAAGAAATTTGTACCACTCCCTCTTTCCTTCAAGGGATATTAAAGTACTTTCATTACTCGAGCTTGTAATGACAGTTAGAGAACAGAAAAAATAATTTTTTAAAGTATATATCGTATTCATGTGTGCCCAAGGTAATATTAAAAAAATATATATTTAACGGGTTAAAATATGGTTACGGTTTTTAAAATTTATGTAGTTGGCACAGTAAATGTACGAGTTTATATATATATATATATATATATATAATATATATATTATATATATATATATATATATAATATATATAATATATATATATATATATATATATATATATATATATATATATATATATATATATATATTATATATATATATATATATATATAAATATATATTATATATATATATATATATATATATTGTGGCTCAAGTGATAGAGAGAGATCAGCTATATAGCATGATGAAAATCTGAGGTTCGATCTCTAGGGCAGCTACTAGGAAACATTTTCCTTAAGAGCTCTCCTTCTAGAATGGGGCAATGCCTGTGCGGTGTAAACCTTTCAAATTAAAATTAAATAAGGACATACACAGGAAGGATTTTGACCCTTTCTTTGGATCTAATTTCTTTCGTCAATTAGTCTTTGAACTTTTCTTTCTTCTAGTATTTGAAATTGTGAAACTTCTACCATTGCCAAAACAATAAACTGACATCTGAAAATTAAAAATTTCAGATCTTTTTTTATTAATAAATCCTCACAACAAGTAACAAATAGCGAAGTTAACTATTGATAACAAGCCACATAGAATTATCACCACTGGCTGAATTTCTGAACACAATACATAGAGCCATTTTTTTTCCTTTCAATCAATCAACGATGAAATGTCGTGTTGGTACCACTGTTTCCTGGTAGGCCTGTTTCCTTGGTGAAAAAAAGTCTTCTTAAATATCCTCATGATTTAAAAACGTTTGGAAATCAAATCGAAACAATGAGTTAATTTTTAATCGTATAATTACTAAAAAAGATTTGCCAGAAATTT
>JABUQX010045260.1:0-2500 GCA_015478945.1 Trachelipus rathkii | reverse complement strand
AAATTCTGGAACAGTATTTAGCGTCATTTAATTATAAATTGAAACGATTGGAACAACCAATGAAAAAAATTTGGCTTCGTAGCGGCGTTACGATCTCTATTAACTTCTGAACTCCATTTTTTTTGCCAGTCATGTGGACGCACCCCATCAAAAAAAAAAAAAAAACCCCCCAAAGTTCAACAAGTTGAAACATATTTAAATTGTTCAAATATCTCGTATAGTAGACAATATAGCTCTGGCTATATCTTCAGCTTTAAGTTTTTTAAGAGGAGTAAAGCCTAGAAATTCTTCAAGTACATTGAGATCCTTATAACTAAGCGAACACCAATCGATAGCTGTTCTGTTCCAGATATGTCTGCTGCCTCGTCTGCTAAAAGAGAGAAATATTTACAATTGTTTACTTCATTCAAAATTTGATTACATATCAACTTCCACAAATATAAATATAAGTTCATTCTGAAATCAATTGTATGTCTATTTAGCTTTACTCCGCTTGATTTCAAATGTTCCACAAGAAAAAACATCTCCAGCTTTTACTCTGAATTTGAGCAAATCGGAAAAATTGACGGTATCTGCAGTGCTACCTCTAATAGCGACATCATAAGTGCAACAAAATATTAAAGTAGAAATTATAGGGGCCAATTTTTGCCTATTTTTTTAATAAATAATGGCTCAACAACATGCAGTTGCTCAGTTACACTAACACGCTTATTTTATATTATTCGTTTTAAATTCCTTGCTGCTACCACAATCTAATAATATTAGATTGTGCTGCTACTGAGGCACTCTCTTTATGCCATTCTGAATTTGCATGGACTTTAGCACATGAATGCATGTCTTTATATTTTCTAAATGGTTTTACAATAAAGGAGCTAAATATGTCTCTTTTGATAGAATGTCTAAATAAGCCACACAATCTACAAAACGATCCTTTCAATATTTTAGAATACGCTAGCCAAGAATTGTGCAGATCTAGCAATTCATAAAGGAAAGGAGTTTTTTTTCTCTTTAGCATCTTTAAAATTGTACATAATTGGTGGTTTGTACGGTTTTGTTAATAAGTCAAACTTTAATCTTTAATATTGATTCCAATTATGTAATTTCAATATCCAGGAAGTTTTCCTCTTGGTACACTATGTCCCAAGTAGCAAAACTACTAAATTTAATATCAATAACAAGATTGGCTTCAATACCAATTGAATTATCATCAACATTACTAGAACCAGCACTAAATGGGTTCTAGTTTGTTCAATCACAAGTGAATAACTTAATCAATCCTAAGCCTTTTAATTATAAGCTTATCCATATTTTTCAGTATTACTTTGTCAGATAATAATAATAATATTTTTAACCACCTTCAATACCAATTGAATTATCATCAACATTACTAGAACCAGCACTAAATGGGTTCGTAGTTTGTTCAATCACAAGTGAATAACTTTATCAATCCTAAGCCTTTTAATTATAAGCTTATCCATATTTTTCAGTATTACTTTGTCAGATAATAATAATAATATTTTAACCACCTCCACAGTTCTTTCGGCTTCTCAAGCAGTTACTTCTCTTCCAGCGACTAGTTTGTGCAAATTTATTTCCCATTAACAATCCTTCAATATCTCATTCGTTATAAGTTCCTATTAAGGATGTAGAGCAAATAAAAAGATATTATGCATCTAAAGTCTTAATGCCTGGTTTAAAAAAAATACATACAATTCAGAATTATTTTCAAACGTCTTACGATTCTCTGATTGGGGCAACAACGAATGCATGGATGGAGGTATACATGAGCGGCGTTACAAGTCTGGCCAGGGTAGGCATGGACCCTCCCCTACATTTCCAGCCACAAAATATCTCAAGATAAAAATAAAATAGGTTTTCTTATATATATATATATATATATATATTATATATATATTATATATATATATATATATATATATATATAATATATATATATTATATATATTTATAATATATATTATATATATATATATATATCGTTTAGCCATGTGATCTTAAAAAAAATTAATTGTGGAAATTTCTCATGAGATTCAAAACCTAGGGGGGGGGGCCATGGCCCTACCCTGCCCCCCCATAACGGCGCCCATGTATTATATATATAAATTTAGAGCGGTGTACGCTGGAAGCCAAGAAATGAACGGAGAGAGTAAGAGGAGGGCAAAGGAGGAGGTGGCTTAGAAGCTAGCAAAGGAACTGATGGATGATATGAAAGAAAGCAAGAAGAAGATTTTTAGATTGGCAAGAACGTATGGAGGATCAATGAGTAGACTATGTCATATCATAGTGGAAACTTTGAGAGTGTGCTATCGGTTTGCCCCGAGGAAAAAAACAAAAAGTGATAGTGTATATGACGATTTGATGAAATGTTGGTTGAATTGTGGATAGATGAGGCAGTCGGAAGAAAGCAAGCGGGAGAGATTAAAGTGAAGATAATAAGAGGACCATCAGCAAATAACTTGGAGGTTGTGTATGAAGCACA
>JABUQX010045259.1:45000-47554 GCA_015478945.1 Trachelipus rathkii | reverse complement strand
ATAAGGTAAAAAATAATGTTAATAAATATATGTGTGTTAAATAATTAGGCGTAATGAGTACGTTTTAGGTTGCGCAAAATGTGTTTATAATAAAAAAAATGCTTAAGCATGAAATAAAAAATGAAATGACTTATAGTATATAATATATATTTTTTCACGCGGGCGGGGTCGCACCTGCGGGTGCTGGCCTCCATCCTTTGCGGGGTGAGGGATTGCTGCGCCTGGTTGGGCAAGCTTATGAATCTAGAGGTAGACAAAAGAATTGAGTCATCAAAGAATGACATCAAGTCACATATAGGTAATTGGTATGAAAGTAGACAAATGTCATCAAAGATGCGGCAACAAAAATTGAGCTTCAGAGGGTTGAGTGAAAGTGTAACGTGTACCTTGTGCGTGTGAGTGATAAGTGTATATGGGCTGTGTTAAGTTGGTCTATGGCGAGTGTAAGTTGTTCATTAAGCTGTTATGTAAACATACTAACTTCATAGTGGAAGCCTGCCTTAGGCAGAAATGTAATATTACACCATTCATTCCTCATACCTTAGTACTAGGGGAGACCCCCATATTAGGGCTATTCTAGGGTCAGGGGAGGGGTAGAAAAGGCTTGAAAAAAGTGGCCCTCAGTTGGCACTATGTGCCACTCACTTGGCACTATGTGCACTCACTTGGCACTCATTGGCACTCCATTTGGCACTCATCTGGCATTCATTGCACTCACTTGCACTCACCTGCACTCACCCCTGGACTCATAGAATTACTCATAGAACACTAATAGAAATCACAGATACCTTCTTACGGTGATTGGGAACCATCAAAGCCATTAAGTTAGCGTGGGTCAAAATGACCCATCGGTATATGGAAGTAACCGAAATATCATGGTCAAACCAGGTTAAGACATCAAAAAAGGGCTAAGTCCCAAAAGGAAGGACCAAAAAACTTACCGTGGGCAAAGACTTGACCATGGTATCTGTCAAGCGGTGTGTATGTGTGTGTGTGTGCACACGCGCACGTTGTTGTATAAGTTGTAAATGTAAGTGTCTATGGTTAAATGTAAGTGTCATAGTGAATGTCTGTTATAAGTTTAAGTGTGGTGTGTATTGTAAGGTGTGTGTGGTTGTGCAACTGTGGTGTGTGTGTGTGTCTGTGGTATGCGCACGCGCACGTGTGTAGATGTTCAAGTTAGGGTAGGTCCATACATGCGTAAAGTTAGGAACGAAATATGTTACGGGTGGGCCACGAGTGGGCAGAAATTGCGGGGTCCAAAAATGACCCATGAGTATATGGCAAGGTTAAGGCCGAATATCATGGTCAATCAAACAAGGTAAAGACATCAAAAAAGGCTAAGCCCTAAAGGTTAGCCAAAAAATTACCGTGGGCAAAAAAATGACCACGGTCGAAAAAAATTAGGGGCATAAAATAGGGGGGGCAATACGCTACAACGGTGCTGACGCAACCGTTTGGCGCAAACCAGACCAAAGGGTTGCCCAAAAAATTAGGGTTCTCAAAAAATTAGGGTTCTCAAAAAATTAGGGTTCTCAAAAAATTAGGGTTCTCAAAATATTTGGGTTCTCAAAAAATTTGGGTTCTCAAAAAATTTGGGTTCTCAAAAAATTTGGGTTCTCAAAAAATCCGGGTTCTCAAAAAATCCGGGTTCTCAAAAAATCCGGGTTCTCAAAAAATCCGGATTCTCAAAAAATCCGGGTTCTCAAAAAAGGTCAAGGCCCAAAAAGGTCAAGGTCAGGTAAAAAAATAACCCTCCAGGAAACAACGTGCGGTCAGAAAGAAAGCTGTCAAGGCAGGTAAAAATTGGGTTATCATTTTTTACCCCAAGTGACACCTCCAATATGGAGTAAAAATTTGGGTGATCATTTTTTACCCCAATTTGCACGTCCAATATGCCCTCCCTACTACTAATATCACCACCTCCAATACCCTCCCTTTTAAGTACATTCTCAAACCTCACACACACATCATAATCCCTCTACTTCACAATGCATTTACAAGATCCCTTGCCTTAACTGTAATAGCTCTTATATTGGAGAAACTCATGACTTCCATCGCAGACAATATTAACACAAATATGATCTTACAGACAACCCACTCTGCCCTCACCATACATAGAGCCTCCCAAAACCAAACAATAGATATCACTCACATGACACCTATAATTAACATAGAACATCTACACCTTAGAAAACTTACCGAATCTTTCTGTATAAACAACACAAAAAACTTTAACATACAAAAAAACGAGCTCCTAATTGATCCCATCTTAAACAACATCTTAAACTCCACACCATTTTTTAAGAAAAATTAATCCCAAAACTTTCTAATATTACTTGATTTTTAGATTCTTTATATTAATTAGTTAATTTTTAGATTTATAATTTAGTTCTTTATGTAACACATCTGACAGAGGGCCTCCTTAGGCTGAAAGCTAATGTGAATAGACTCTACTAAATAAATTAGTACAATATTTTAAAAATTTAAAAGGATTTTGAAATCCTTCCTTTAGTTTATTTTTTACCTTAAAGGCATTTACCATTATAATATT
>JABUQX010045259.1:32500-35000 GCA_015478945.1 Trachelipus rathkii | reverse complement strand
TAATAATAATAATAATAATAATAATAAT
Source organism: Trachelipus rathkii (assembly GCA_015478945.1). Lineage (NCBI taxonomy): Eukaryota > Metazoa > Arthropoda > Malacostraca > Isopoda > Trachelipodidae > Trachelipus > Trachelipus rathkii. The sequence goes on along the minus strand of JABUQX010045259.1, from coordinate 34,972 downwards.
AATAATAATAATAATAATAATAATAATAATAATAATAATAATAATAATAATAATAATAATAATAATAATAATAATAATAATAATAATAATAGTTAATCAATGAAAATGAAAAGTATTTATTAATGGAAATGAGGAGACATATTTGTGGTCCGTAACGATTTCTTAGGTCAAGTGGCTGTTCCTCATACCTGTATAAAATATTTAGAACAGGGACTTAAATGTAAGGTTTTCAAGTTTGCAGATGATAGCAAATTGGCTACCTCAGTAAGGAATAATGATGGATGTATAAAGATTTAAAAGATAAGGAGGGAGCTGTAATCGTTGATGGGATGAGCAGGTTCATTCCTTCTTCAGCTAAATTTTTCTTTCCTCATTCATTCATTCTAAAACTAAATCTTTCTTTCCTCATAATCCATAGTTCGATCGTGCTTGTTCTCTGGCCATTCAGGCTAGAGACAGTGCCTATCGGGGGTGGAAAAATTCTCGTTCTCCTATCACTCTCGATAATTTTCATTCAGCTAGAAATCGTTGTAGGGATACTCTTCGACGAGCAAAGCGGGCTTTCATCAAAGGAAAGTGCGCTAACCTCCTTGGTTCTCCTACTGACAAATCTTTCATCTCTAGCAACTTCTGTAAATCTGCCTTTCCTCCTCTTATTCGATCTGATCATTGTGTTGCTAATTCTCCAACTGAAAAGGCTAATCTCTTCAGCCCCTCGCTCAACTATCGCCCTATAGCTCTCACTTGTATTCTATCTAAGATCTTTGAAACCCTTCTCAACTCACTTCTTAGATCATCTGGAAACTCATTCCGATCGCCAGTACGGCTCTCGTTGCACGGAGTCTACTGGCGATATACATTCCTATCAAACCGATTTATGGTTTTTCGCTCTTAGGAACTACGGGGAGACTTGCGTGGTGGCGCTTGACATATCCAAAGCATTTGACCGGGTATGGCATGCGTCACTGCTCTCCAAGCTCCCCTCCTTTGGGTTTCCTCCTTCTCTTTGCTTACTTATGTCTAGCTTTCTTTCAAATCGCTCAATATCAGCTGTTGTTGATGGGGCGACTTCTTCTTTTCTGTCAATAGTGGTGTTCCTCAGGGTTCTGTCTTATCTCCTACTTTTCATTAATGATCTTCTCACCTGCACCTCTAACTCTATCCACTCGTATTCCGATGACTCGACCCTTCATTCTTTAACTCATATCAATTCTACTCCCTCTTTTACTTCTAGAATTGCCTCTCGTCTTAATCTTTCCGATTTTATTCTCGCTGATGGATAGAAATAACTTTGTGAAATTCAATTCTTTAAAAACCCAACTTCTACAAATCTCCTTCTCCAAAATACCTTCTAACTTTCCTATCTCTTTCGACGGTTCTGTCGTCTCTCCTGTTGACAATATAAACATCCTTGGCCTTAACATGAACAAAAAAATGTCTTGGAAACCTCACATCACAACAGTTGCTAGGGCGGCCTCAAAGAACTGGAAGTTCTGTTTAGACTGCGAGACTTTTTTTCCTCTTCTCAGTTACTCCAGCTATACAAGGGTCTCATCCGCCCATAGCTGTAGTACTGCTTTTTCTCTGTAGGGGTGCTCCTGATTTCACCTACTTTTGGATGGGGTCAGTCAAAGAGCTAAAAAGACTTGTAACTGTTCTGTACTATCTAACTCACTTGGTTCTCTTTAAATTTCTGACGAACGTGTTGGTGCATATCTCTATCCAATGGGTTCCAGTAGTAGTAAGTGCTCGAGGGAACTTGTGCTCGCGTACCACCCGGCCTGCCCCGACCCCTTCACGTGGCACAAGAAGAGTTGCTGTATCTGCACAGTATCGTGTTGACATTGGTAACTCCAGGCTAGTTTGCTGTGGTGCTTCCTTCTTTCCCACCACCTCTGTTCTGTGGAATTCTCTTCCATCTTCTGTATTTCCTATTGAATTTAATCTCCACTTTAAAGCCTGCGTCTGTGCTCATATGCGTAATTTGCGCTAGAGGGTGAACTTTTGAGAGTACTACACCCCCTCCTTGAATAGGGCTCTGCCCGTGAGTGGTGGTGACAACTGTAAAAAAACCATTAATTAGACAGAGTGTAGTAACCAAATGAACTGAATCTCTATTCCCCACCTATCAAACATCATTCATCCCAGAAATCAGTACTCTCTTCCAACATTACCCTCAGATGGATCATATGTCGCAACCACACAAATTTTGACCTTTTCAAACTTAAATTTAACCTTTAGACTTCTAGTACTCACACACACAAAATCTACCATAGCTCTCTACCACAATTCACTCATCAGAATTGCAAATCCTTCTATCCCCCTCTCATTCCTTTCCACAGCAACACAAACACATTTCACACCACACCACTTATTTTCACCGTTTCCTTTCATCTTTGTTTCAGTCACAGCGAGCAAATCAAATTTGCCCTTTCTAAATACATCCATCACCTCTCTCCTCATCTTCTCAAC
>JABUQX010045259.1:25000-27500 GCA_015478945.1 Trachelipus rathkii | reverse complement strand
ATATATATATATATATATATATATATATATATATATATATATATATATATAAATATTTATACTGTACTACTTAACTATATATATATATATATATATATATATATATATATATATATATATATATATATATATATATATATATATATATATATATATATATATATATATATATATATATATATATAAAATGTGTTTTTTGTGGTGTTTCTTTATAGTGTGTGAGAGGAATGGTAGAATTTGGCAGAGGGTATTGTAGGGAGGTTTGAAGTAAACGTGAAGTAAAGGTAAGATTATGGTTGTAGTGGGGACGGTCCTTAGTGTGAAGTTATGCTGAATTGTAAGCGGCTGAAACAAGTGACTCAGTTTAAATATTTAGGATATATGTTGGATAAAAAGGAAACGGATGATGCAGTTGTGAATGGCAGGAAGGTGGCTAGTGCAATTAAATCCTTGGTGGATGTAAAGAGACTAAGTCTTGAGTGAGCTGGGTATGTTGTTACCTGTGTTAATGCATAGTAGAGTGACTATGGTCTGGAATAAGAGGTATAGATCTAAAGTACAATGTGTTCAAATGGATAATCTTATGGGCTTGTTAGGTGTGAGAAGAATTGATAAAATGAGGAATGAACGTATTACAGAGTTGTATGGTGTGAAAAAGGGATAAATGAGAGAATAAATGAAAGTACGTTGAGATGGTTTGGTCGTAGGAAGGATCGATAATAGTCCGGTTGGACAAACGGATGTATAGTGGTGAGTGTGTTGAAATCGACTGGGAGACCGAAGAAAAAGTGGATTGAGTCAGCAAAAGAATGTCTGGAGGAGTGAAATGTGAGTTTGGCAGGGGCGAGAAGAAAGGTGCATAATAGGAGTGAATGGCAGGGTTTTGTGAGGGTTATGGTTGTGGCCCACCTGGGCCAAGGGATGAACCCCACATTGGCGAGATGCCATAGTGAGGGTCCGTCGCGGTCCCGTGAAGCTCTAGGGTGGATTTTCTGACTGCGGCGAGTTCTCACTAATAGGTATAAAGGGAAGGTAAGGCTGGGCTTTCTTTTCGACTTGTGTCATATTCTTCTACTACTTTTCTGTTTCCGGTGCATGTTACTTACCCCCAGTCTTGGGGAAAAAAGGTGGTTGATGATGATGATATATATATATATATATATATATATATATATATATATATATATATATATATATATATATATATATATATATATATATATATATATATATATATATATATATATATATATATATATATATAATGACCTCTTTGTTTATACTATATTCATTAATACAAATTTATTTAGAATACATATATAAGAAATAACAATATCAATACGTAGGAAATTGATAAAAGAAGAAAAAATATTAGCCGAGTTAAAAAGCCAAAGAGTACTTTACAGAGGTATAAGCACAAGTACCAAGTACAAAAGGCTCAAGTACAAGTACAAGTACAAGTACAGTGGTTTTAGAAACTGCAAGTACAAGTACAAGTACAAGTACTCCAAAAAATGTACTTAAGTACAAGTACAAGTACTTGTACTTGAACCCAACCCTGATATATATATATATATATATATATATATATATATATGTATATATTTATATATTTAATGGTATTCATACTTGCAATATATATATATATATATATATATATATATATATATATAACATATATATATATATATATATATATATATATATATCAGTATATAGAAAGTTCAAGAACGTTTTAAAATTATATAAATTGAACAAGCTGAGAAAACATCAGAAAGCTTCCGTTCCTCGATTTATTTTTCATTTTATTAAATTATTTTAAATTGAACAAGCTGAGAAAACATCAGAAAGCTTCCGTTCCTCGTTTATTTAATGAATGAAAAAAGAAAATAAAAGCAATTCTTCAAAGAGTACTTTAATTATTTATTCTTTCAATCCGTTAATAACGAACAAATACCATTTTGCTTATTGTGTGAAAAAAATTTCTCAAATGAAGCAATGAAGCCTTCAAGAATGGTAGATCATTTTAAAAAGAATGCATCCTGACAAAATGGATAAAGATGTGGAATACTTTCGCAAAATGAACATTAATTTCAAAAATCGTACAAGCATCAAAGGAATGTTTGCCAAGAAAACTACAGATTTAGAGAAAGGGCTTGTTTTATCTTAGAAAATTTCAAAGATGATTGCAAAATGTGGCAAACCACACAATATTGGTGAAACTCTTCTACTGCCATTAATTAATGAAGTTTTGGATACAATGATTTGCCCATGTAAAAGTGTTATAACAACCTCAATTCCTCTCAGTAATAACACAGTATCATCAAGAATAGATGAAATGGCAAAAGATATTGAAAACAAACTATGTGACACTTTAAAAAACGAGGAATTTTCTCTGCAACTCGATGAGTCATCTTTACGTGACAATGAATCCTTGCTTATGGCATACGTCCGATATGTAAGTTCTACTAAAGAAATTGTTGAAGAGTTTCTCTTTGCG
>JABUQX010045259.1:0-15000 GCA_015478945.1 Trachelipus rathkii | reverse complement strand
TAATTATAAAAGTTATTTATTTACTAATTTAGTGTTTTATTACTTGTCTATAATACAAATGTAGTATATATAATAATATAATTTTACGATAAAATCTTTATTTTAATATTTAATATATTTCTCTCCGCTATAACAGGCAGGACCAATAAGAGGGATATAATTTAACTTTATTCACTGTAAATAAAGTAATATAATATTAATATATATTATATATATATAATAATATATAATAATATATATATATAAAATATATTATAAATATATATATATATATATCCAGCCTCGATGAATGGCTGGCCTGACCAGATGTTAATAGTATCTTACTTTATATCTGGGTAAGCTGTGAGAAAGAATATATATATATTATATTTATATGGCTATAATATAATAATATACTAATAATATATTATATATATATAATATATATATATATATATATAATATATTATATATTATATATATTATATAATTATATATTATTTAATATGAAGGCTATACTCCCCATGTCTAGCACGAGCCGAAACATATTAGATATTATATATATATATATATATAAGATAATATATAATAAATATATTATATATATATGGTTTATGAATTGGTATTAAAAACTACCCACTTTTGAGATTTTTAAAACTATTCAACTCTACTAATATCATCATAAAAACTATACAATAGATACAGGGAAAAGGAATACATTGTTGGAATCGTGGTAACATTTTTGGAATCCTTGTAAAATTATGTAAAAAAAAATTAAAAATCAAACAAAATTAATCATATGCTCAAAAACTTACAATAGCCTTAACAGCGAAATAAAGGTCAATTTAACATTTTTGGGAAGTCCTGGTAAAAATTTTAGTTAGGAAACTGTAAAAAAAAAAAATAAAAATAAATAAATAAAATAAATAATGAGCCTTTTTTTATTTGGAACAGCGGTGAACAATAGTATTATATATATATTATTATAATTATATTTGTAAAGGTATTACACGGCAATTATTAATATATGTTATAGTTTACGTAGGGCTCGAATCCGCACTGAGGGAACATCAGTATATTGTATATAGATTATATTATATAAATATATAAGGAGTGGGGGACGTTTTTTTTCCATACCCCGTATAAAGTAGTGGGAGGGGAGGAGGAACCCCGCGACACCCAAATAACCAAAAGAGAGCGGGGGTTCCGGAGTGAACCCTCCCCGGGAGGGAAGGAATTAGTTCCTACATCACCTAATAGTATCCCCGGTATTTTAATTAAAGAGGCCAGATGCGAGACCCGAATCCTGTTCCATCGGTATTGATATAGCTATTATAGGATATATATAATTAAAATTATTTGGAGAATTCTTTAGTTAAAAAATAACAAAACAAATTAAATAAAATAGATAAACTAATTTTATTATTTTATATAACGATATATTATATATGAGATATATAGCCCAAATTTAATATAATTAAGGATGTGACTGCGCGATCTCTATATATAACGGCGTCTTCTAATTGCGAAATATTTCTTAGCATAAGTATAAATATCAACAGATTAACGAAGTAAGCTTTTTTCGTTTAATATTTTTCTGCATAATTTTTCTAATTATTTTTATACCAAAAGAAGGCTTCATCTCTAATGTAAATATATCACTACGACACAAGATATCTCATATATTTATAATGTTATATATTCCGTTTGATTTCGCTATTGTATAGCTTATTGTAGTTTTATTGATTTATGGTAATTATTTAATTAATATTTTATTAAAAAAAAAATATTTTAATATTTATTTTTTATATTTTTACATTATCCGCAATGAATTATATGTTTTAACTCAGATTTAGTATTTACTTCATAACATAATTGTTATTTTCTTTTACTCATATTGTATATCATTATTATTGTTATATAGTTTGAATATTATAAGTGTGTAGATTAATTTTTCATAACCAATTATCATCTCTTTTAAGTTATTTCTATTCTCATTGTTTTATTATTGATTTTTCGATTATATTATTATAATTTATCGTATTGATATTTTATAATAAAAAAAACTCCCTCCACCGGAGATACCCTGCGAGCTTGCGATGTCAGGTAGGCATCACTATCTAGGTAGGACTGAGGTACGGGGTAATGATTTATATATAGGGGGGTGGACCAAATATGGAGCCCCACCCCGGATCTAAAACATAAATAATATATAAAAATATATCCAAAAAATATCTAATTTATTAAATACATCCTGTTGTTAATCTACTAATAACTTTACAGTAATACATTCATCAATATTTTATAACTGTATAAACTTAAATAGCCTAAGCTACGGCTTACCTAAGACTACTCATTTTTATAAGACTATAGGTGTGAAGCACAAAAAAAATATATATTAATGTCTGATTACAGGATATAATTTAGTGTTATATAAAATATTTAATTATATAATTACATATTTGATAATCTCAAGTACTTTTACTAATATTTAACCTCAAATTTCATTTGAGAACATTATATATCGTAATACTAATTTATTATTAATTATCGTTTATCCTTATAGGAGTCAACATATCTTATATAATAAGCATATACATTTATATATATAAAGCGGCGACTCCAGAGTTAAGCTTATTTTACTATAACTCGGCATCTTCGATCTCTCTCTCTCTTCTCTCCTTACTTTCTCTCTCTCTCATTCTCCTATATATATTATATATATTATTATATATATATAAGTATATATTAATATATATATATATTAATTATGTAATATAATATATATTATTATATTAATAATTAATATAATATATAATATATATATATATAATAATAATATATACTATATATATATAATATATAATAGTATATAATATAATATATATATATTATATATATATTAATATATATATTATATATATTACTGTTAATAATATATATATATAATATAGTATATATATATATATATATATATATATAAATATATATATTAATATCTATTAATATGATGTCTGTTCGATAATGATATATCACAATCTGAATTCATCTCCCGCATATATTAAATATGTATTAAATATAACTATGAGTTGACAGCTCTTATAAGTTATGTGGAATGAGTATTTGACTAATATTGGGAACAATTTAATGCTAATATTCTAAAAGACTAGGTTAGTTGTATACTATAGGACGTTTGTCCTCTAATTTACGTTATTTTTACCGTCATTTACTGAAATGGTCTCTCAGAATTAAGATATGAAAATAATCTATGTGGTGTGAAATAGTGTGATATTGCGTCGGTGTTAGCTCTTCTTTCTAGTTTATCGAGAAGAAAGAGCCCGTGAAGCGGCGCGTCAGCTTTTGATAACTATAAATGATAACTTGCATAATAAATTTAGAGCTTTTCGCCAGATAGATCATATCTACATAGTCTCTCTGTGAAAAAATAATAAACAAAAACTTATCAAGATTATAATAGGCTTCTTTGGTTGAACCAGGTGTATATTGGGTATGGTATCCCAAATAAAAATACTGATGCATATCGGTTTAATTTGATAAGTGTTAGGATCTATCGGGAGTTATACAATCTCCTCGTTATAGTGATATAGGCGATCGACAACATAAGCTCTCTCTGACGAAAAAACGATAATGAAGCGAGTAGTCGAATCTTATTAACATACTCTCACTGGAGGTCAAATCCTTGACATATAGAAAGAAGATTAGTATCTCGAGTGTTGCTATTTCTTATAATGAATTAACTACTCGGAGCAACTATAATTTAGTGTCCTAAGTCAGAGACTTTTACCCAAATGCCATGAGGGATGTATGCGCATGTGGCGCAACGAGTTAATAATTGTACTCTCAAAGCTGATCCGTACAGGGGCTAAAAAGGAATATCAGACTTGACATCGCACACCAGACATACTTAACCAAGCGGTGCCCAAATCACCGTATATGCTCGCGTGGTACAACATGTGATTGCTTCGCGTACCCGTTTTAATGTTGCTCGCGGTTCGCGTATTCAGATTCATCACGGTTTATAAATTTTAAAAATTACCACACACACAACACACATACACACAGGAATTTATATATTATATATTAATTTATTAATATAATATATATATATAATATATATATATATTTATATTATATATATATATATATATATATATATATATAATATATATATATATTAATTATATATTAATATATATATATATAATATATATTATTATATTATATAATATTATATATATATATTTAATATATATATATTTATATATTAATTATATATAAGTATATAAATATATATATATATATATATATATATATATATATTTAATATATATATATATTATATTGGTATATATTATATATTAAATATATATATATATATAATATATATATTAATATAATATATATATATATATATTATAATTAATTTATATATATATATATATATATATATATATATATTATAATATATATATATATATATATAATATATATATATATATATACAGTTTATATTATGCTATGCGCTAGCTCAGTTAGTAATGAGTGTTTTAAAGATGTAAGTGCCTTTATAGAGATGGCATGTGTGCAGGTGAAGGGAACAGAAACATCTTTAGAGTATATTATACTAAATAGATTCCTTATTTGCTACTGCCCTCTAAGGGTATAGGTCAGCATAATTCCAGCTTCCTCCTATAAATCCCCATTTGCATATTCTCCAATGTACTCTACTTCTATATCTTCATATTTAATTCATTAAATTTCCTCTCAAAGTACCTCAGAAGTAGTATGGTGCATATTATGAAATTACAGTTGAGCAATATGATAAATTGTATTCGCATAAAATTGTGATAATGATACATGAACCTATTCATGACATATGACTGGACAAGGTAAACCACATATCGTAGGCTCAGATTTTTACAAAATATATTTGAAACATTCAACTATGATTGTAGATATATAATTATTATATATATTATATATAATATATATATATACTGAGTATTGAACTTTAAAGTTTACATTTCTAAAGTTTAGATGTGAGTTATACTTACTTAGTATGGGAAAAGTTTAATTACTCAACTGATTGTGGATCTTCTTCCAGAGATAATAAAATATTTGTAGAATCTCTAGAAAACGGAAACTTATGCAAGATACTTCATATGACTCAATATCTGGCAGCGAGATGTGCTTGACGCATAGGAGGTAGCCAATCAAATTAATAAACTCAATGTCGAACTTTAGGGGAAAAACAAAGAAATCTGCTGTGAATTGCTTCAAAGTGTAAACGCATTTCAGTCAAAATTAAAATTGTGGATATTCCAAATAAATAAAATTAATATATGCAAGTTTATTGTTATTACTATTAAGAAATAAAAGTAAATAATCATATATAATATTTGTAGATTTAATAAATAGGAAATTGAAATAAATAAATATTTATTTTTAAATAAAAAGTATTCATCAACCTTAAAGAATCTTCAAACGAGTTATGAAATTTAAATTATATAATAATATATGCGTGGAGTTTTTTTCGGTAAAATCATTGCGTCCCATCGTTCATTTATTTCCAAATTACTATTGGATATTAAAATATATTTGATATTATCGCTTAATTACCAATTGCAAATCTTCCTCGAATAAAGATAGTCGAAGATATCTCTCATAAGAGAAACGGATTAATAATTATTGAGAATTATACAATTATCATTACCAAAAATTATAAAAAGATAGAGTATTACCCAAAAAATTGAATCTTTATTGGACACTTGGTGGATGAGAGGTAAATAATCCACTTCTAAAGGTAACACAGTAATTCAAAGGGTATTGACTAAATTTCCCATTGTACTACATCTGATCACCATTTCCTATTGCTGTAACCATGTATGATTCTATCTATCAACTAGCAAATTTCATATCTAAACAATATCGACAACAGTTCAAAATCCAGAATATAAAATGAACATCTGAGTAATGTATTGCATGACTCTGCTATGTAAACCCCTTATCTACCAAAGTACAAATTAAACTGTGAGCAGAAGATATGCTCTCAAATTAGTCAGTCTCAACTAATATTTATATTAATAAAGGTTTTGATTTTGTCCATGTATATTGTATATTACTATTTTTTATTGAATTATATAGTTATATAATATAATTAAATCAAGTAGTATATGTAAAGTACTCTAATTATATCGTTTTTATCAAGAAACTATTGTTGCTGATTTCTTTTTTTTTAAAAAAAAGGTCGTCGTCCTATGTGTGGCCATCTATTTACTCGCCAAATAATAATATTTTTAAATCTTAATTCTCGCCTCATGTCGAGTAGAGAGGTAAAGGTTGGGGTCGGAACAACCTCTAGACCCTAAACTGTGCTCAGAGAAGCAGTCGCCTACGCTACTGAACAGTGCGGTGTCGTCGTCATATACTCTCCGTGTCACAAAACTGTGAAGATATAGGGCCTATTACGGTATTTAGTTAAGGTTCCAGAGCCCCGTGATAGCTCTTCAAGGTCGCTGAAGAGAACCTGATATTATACAGGTCTGCAAGGATGCGAGTATCTTCTCCGCGTAATCACCAATAGCCCGATATACATGGAGACCAGTCAACTCCACAAGTGGGATTCAATTGTACCCACAAAGAGAGTGAGAGTGACCGCGCTTTATGTCTCTCTCTCTCTACGGGTGCTTTTCTATTTTGCTTGCTTAGAAGGTTTTATCGCATAATACTGCAGAGTGAGCAGAACATACGCATGAAAATGTGAGCAAACAATAAAGTAAGAGTATCTGCGCTGTCATTCACGACGCCAGGTTCCTCTCATGCTCTCGGGGAATCTGACGGTATTCTCATGTGACGCCCTCGGAGTCGGGTTGCCCCTCCTGAAGGAACAAAAGTCACAAAGAAACATGCGTAATAGCGTAGAAGCGAGTCAAACAGATGAGACGACACCGCAGACAAGATAAGGAAGAATGCAACGACGATATACGTGAATAAAAGAATCAGAGGACAAGAGAAGAAAGACAAGTGTTCAGTTGAGTGTATATGATAAGGACCTCTACAGAGAACAGTCAGGCGTAGCGTGTGACGAGTATACATGTTACTTCTTGACTCTCTCAGTCTCTCTCTCGAAGCTCAAATCCCAAAATGAAGGTACCTGATATCGAAAGCCAAAATGACATTACTCAAAACGTGACAGCAGGAGTTTAAGCATCATAAGTAGGAATTCCAGAAGCTGCTTCAATCTATGACAAACTAGTTGGACTAAGGTGAATTGAAGCCCAAAGGTTCACATTGTGAGAATTGGATTATAATATGAAATCTCACCAAAAGATTGGTATATTTCCCGGCATATTGGGTCATACATGACAAGACACAACCTCGTATATATATATGGAACTCACGACACCGGTTATCTGTGAGAGCTCGGTTTTAGCTGAATGCCTTAAGTCAGTAAACATTCGTATTAATAATTAACTTAAATTATCTTTTAATTTTTTCTTCATAATTGTTTTTTTATTTTTTTTTTTTTTTTTTTTTTATTTATAACGAGTGAATTAAATTTAATTTTTAATTTTATTATTTTTTTTTAAATTTTTTTTTTTTTTTTTTTATTTTTTTAAATTTTATTGTATTAATTTATTTATTGTTTTAGTTTTTCTTCTAAAAATTTTTGTTATTTTATATACTATATAAAATATATAAAATTCTTTTTATAACTTTCGAACAAAAATAAAAATTTGCATTATATTAATAATACTGTTTATAAAGCAGTAAATCATGAGTATAAATCAGTAATTACAAAATCACCCATCCTCACCACTCCACCATGATCTATATTATGATCTATGATCTTTTGATCGTATATTGATCTATTAAATTGATCTAAATATTGATCTATTGATCTATTTAGATTCAAGTCATATTTTGTAATTTTAATATAAACATAACACAAAAAATTTTATTTATTTTGTTATTCCTTCTTTAAAACATTTTTTTTATTATTTAAAATTTCCTATTCTCTTCTATAGTTTATATTTAAACTTTAAAAAAAAACATTAACTTTGATTATAATACTACTAAACCACTAAACCAGTTGCTAAATCAAGTTTTTAACATCAAAATTTACACATCACCCTCCTTCTACCATCCTATGATCTATATTGATCTATTTGATTACTATTGATCTATTGATCTATTGATCTATATTGATCTATTGATTTCAATTTGATTAGTACTTTCTCTTATTAGAGTTTATAACTAATATTACACAAAAAACTTTTATTATTTATATTTTATTTTTTAATGTTTATTTGATTCTTTTAGTTATGTTTGTATATGTTACTATATAAAAATGATCTCCATTCATATCTCATTATTAGTTTAAAATATTTTATGCATTTTATTATTAATCTTACATACTTTATAAATAAGTAACTAAGTATAAATAAGTTAACAAATTTGATATCCTAGACTTTAACTCATTAATACCTACCCATCTTTCATTATGATCTAATTGTATCTATATATGATCTATTGATCTATGATCTATTAATCTATTGACTCAAGTCAAATTTAGAGTTATTATATAACATAACACAATAAACAATTTATTCATTTCTTTTGTTTCTATTATTAACATTGCCTAGAAACCTGTATTAGAAAAATTATTGCTGCAAACGTTTTATTAATTTGCTTCAAAACAAAAATTTATGGCGACAGATGATTAATAACAATTACCTCATAAATATCATTATATATCATGAGGGTAAATCAAGTATTCAATAGGCTCATAGCGATATATATCGCGAGTAAAAAATCAGAAAGGAATCATAGGTCCTCCCTGGACAGGCATTAGAAACACTCTCTACACATCCTAATAAATCTAATTAGACAATAACAATTGAATCTAATTATGTTTCATTATATATTAATCTATTCTCAATCAAATATAATCATGAAGTAATTAGTTGTTGGTCCCGGGCAAATATAGTTTCTTCATAATATACTTCTATAGAAATTTATAAGGCTACTTTAGGATACGTTATTTTAGATAAATATCTATGGTATACTATATAAACATTATTATAAGCTCATATATGTGAACGGTAAAAAATTGATATATAACATAGTTTTAATGTATATCTGGAGCGAATCTGTAAAAAAATATATGGGTGACAGGTGAATTAAGAAATGAAATCACATCTACACGAGTACAGGTTACATTTATTATATGCCGGAGCATATTTGGTCTGCAGATAATCCTCTCAGATGCACCTTCTTTAAATCTAAGTTATAAAATTCTATTTTAATAATTCAGTAAATCAGTAAATTCTGTAAATCAAACTGTATCTACAGTGACTTACATCACCTCCTACCCATCCTAAATTAGTAGCTATAGATCTATTGATTTATATTGATCTATATAATTATTGATCTTAATTGATTATTATCTATTGACTCAAGTCATATTTGTATAACAATAACATCAAACTTTTATTTATTTTGTTTTGTTTTCTTAAACATTTTGTTTATTTTTATTACTAAAAAAATAATATATTTTTTTATGTTTATAACTTAAAAAAATTTGCATTAAATTTATTATTTACATACCTATTAAAAGCAGTATCAGATCTCAAGTAAATCTAAGTAATCAACTCTATGCTCCTTATATACCCTCCTATCCCTTTCATGATCTATTGATCTATTGATCTATATTGATCTATTGTAATCTATGATTCAATAAGCATATTTTGTATTAAAATTGGTTATGTTTTTACATACTCTAAAGCATAAGTAAATCAGTAAATCAGATTATTCAATATATGAAAATTTAAAAAATATAAAAAATAAACAAAAAAACAAAAAAAATAAATAATAATAAAAATAAGAGTAAATAAAAATAAAACTGTATCCATCCACCCTTCTACCCATCTACATGATTATTGATCTGATTGATCATATGATCTATTGATCTGTAGTATATTCAGTCATAGTTTTGGCAATACAATTAAAATATGAATTTCACAAAAAACTTCGGGGTGTTAAATAAATCCGGTTACCTGATAAATGAAGGAATCACTAAGAAAAAAATATTTATTTCTTATCTTTTGTTTAAGCTTAAACTTTATAATAAGATTTGCCATTTTAACATTTATAAAGAGTGAGTAATAATGTTTTCATTTTTATGGTTATAAAGCAGTAAATCAGTAATTTATATGCAGTAAATACAAATTTGAACAAATCATCCATCCATGATCTATTTGTTTTATTCATCTATTGATCTTATTTTATCTCATAATGTCATCTATGAATCGTTTCTTTCTCTTTATATATGATATAAGTATGATAAACATTTAAAATACAAAAACTTTATATTTATTATTGTTTATTGTATTTTGATGCATTTTTTATATTTTACTAAAAATAAATTTTATTCTATTTTATGTTTATAAAAATAATAAAATATTAGCAATATATTAACTGCCTTAAAGCAGTAAATCAGTTAAATCAGTAAATCCAGTTATAAATCTGAGTAATAATCAGTTAAATCTGTTATAATCAAAACTGTAAATCCAGCCACCCTCCTACCCATCCATTATCTATTGATCTATAGATCAAATTTGATCTATTGATCTACTTGATCTATTGACTCAAGTCATATTTTGTTATAACACATAACACAAAAAAACTTTTATTTATTTTGTTTTGTAATTTACTTTAAACCTTTTTAGAAATTAAATTTATCTTTACAAAATTAAATTTAATTTTTTATATTGTTTTTGGGGGGAAAAAAAAGAGAAAAAGTTGCAATTTTTACATACACTTTAAAATTCTAAGTTATATACAGTAAAATCAGTAAATCTCAAATCTGTCTTCCATTTAACCCTATCCTATCCTTCCATGATCTTATGATCTATTGATACTATTTAGATTCTATTGATCTATTAGATCTATGATTTCAAGTCATATTTTTATTAAAATATTTGATATTGTTTTTACATACTATTAAGCAGTATTTAAATCAGTTATTAAATCAGTCTCTCTAGCTGTATAAAGCCGCTTCTTAATTGATACCATGATCTATTGAATCATATTTTTCTGACTCCGATTTAGATTTCAACTTTTGAAAGTCATTTTATTTTGATATAATTTTAGAGTTCATCTTAAAATAAAATGATTTTTACCCAGATATCATACGATTCCGCTGAAGGTTTTCTCCATTCTCATGGATATCTTACAATTGAGGGTGGATTTTTGTATCTACAAACAAACAAAAAAATTACTGACAAAAATATGATTAAAAATTTCTGGTTAATTAAATTTGCATTATATATTATACTTAATATCCCTATAAAAACAGTAAATCGTAATCACAGATATAAGTGCACAGTATAAATATCTAATGTAAATCAGATAAATCATAATCACCCTCCTCACTCCAATCCATTATCTAATTAGGATCTTATATGATAATCTATTTTATTAATTATCTAATACTATGATCTATTTGAATCTATTTGATTTCAAGTTTCTATCTCTTTAGTTATTAACATTAAAATATACATATAATTATAAAACTTTTAATATTTATTGTGTTTATTGTTTTCTTTAAACATTATTTGATTTTTAACTATAAATAAATAAACTTATTCTTTATTTATATGTTACAACTTTATATTAAAAGTTTCCGATTTTTGACTCCATATTCCCTCTACAGCAGTAAATCAGGTATAAAAAAATAATAATCAGTAAATCAGTAATCAGTAAATCATGTGAGTGTTAAATCATAAATACTGTATTACCAAGCCACTAACTATATACCACCATATTATACCATACCTTACCCATCCATGAGCTATAGATCTATTGATCTATGAATCTATTGATCTATCTATTGATCTTTTGACTCAAGTCATATTTTGTATAACATTAACACAACAACTATATTTATATTTATTTTGTTTTTGTTTTCTTATTATATATTAGTCCTTTTAATTTATCTAAAAAATAAATTTATTAGTATTATTTTGTATTCATAATGCGCGTTATAATCTCTTAAAAAATTGTCAATTTTATTTACTATACCTTATAAGCTATAAGATTATATTATAACAGTATATTCAGGTAAATTCATAAAACTGTTTTCCATTACACCTTTCCTATCCTTCCTAATGATCTATATGGATCTATTGATCTATTTGATCTATTGATTTCAAGTCATATATATTTATGTTATTTGAATTATTATGTTGATTTTATATTCTCTAATAAAGCTATAAGTAAGATCAGTATATAATATCAGTATTCCCAAAATGTCTCCAAGGCAGGGTTTCAGTTCTACCCATCTCATGATTACCCGAAAGACTACTACCCGGGGCACGAGTCTTCCAATGAAAATAGGTTTAGCTTTACAAAGTCTTGTTTCTTCTATTAATTATCTGATAACACAAACTTTAAACTTCCTCTTTGATTTATGTTTTCTTTAAAACTTATTTTTTATTTTACTCTAAAAAATTTATATTCTTTTTAATGTGAGTTTTATAATTAAGATAGCTTAATAAATTTGCATTTTACAAGTCAGGTTAATTATTGCAGATGAAAATTTAAATCTAATTTTTATTTCATGTCAACAAACAGTTTAAAATTTCAGTTAAATCAAATCACCCTCCCCACTCTATCACCTAATGATCTATTGATCTATTAGATCTATTGATTCAATTATTTATCTATTGATTCAAGTTTCTTTCTAATTCTTAGTGTTTATAACATTTATATTAGAAGAAATTTTCTTTTATAATTGTTTTACGTTTCTTTATAAACATTTCAGATTTTATTACTAAAAATTTATTCTTTTTATGTTTATAGAACAACTTGTAAAAAAGAATAATTTGCATTTTCAAGATACCCTAAAAATAGAGCAGTAAATCAGTAAATTACTAAGAAATCAGTAAATTATCTAGTTAAATCTATAAGTAAAATCTCTTATTTAATCAACTGTATATTTCACAAGCCTTAACCCTCCTACTAACCATCCATAGAGCTATAGATATCAATTGATATCTATATATTGATCTATTGAATACTATACGGAGTAAGAACCTCCGACCCATAATTAATACATTATTACATACTTAAGATAAATATTTCCGGAGAATTTGTTATATGTTCATTTATTTAAAATTTAAATTTTACTAAAATATAAATTTCTATTTTTTTTTTTTATAACTTTAAAATAAATAATTTGAGCATTTTTTAATCAATACCTTATAATGCAAGTAAAATCAGTTAAATCATAGTTAAAATCATATAAACTGTTCTTCCATACCCTCCTATCCTTCCATGATCTATTGATCTATTCTTGATCTATATTGACAAAATTGATTCTATATTTGATTCTATTGATTCAAGTCTATATTTTTTATTAAAATTGTTAATGTTGTTACATATCTCTAAAGCAGTAATCAGTAATATCAGTGTATAATTCAATACTTATTCCAGACTTACCTTACTACTAACCACATCATGATTACTATTGAAATCTATATATTGTTCATATATTTGAATATCTATTGATTCTATTGATCTATTGATCGATTCATGTCATATTTTGTATAATGTAACAACATGAAAATAACCTTTATATATTATATTGGAGAGTTATTTTCGTATTAGGTTAGATTAGGTAATGTTTAATAAAACATCTTTGTTTCATAATTTTGTGTGCGTAATAAAAAATTGAGTTGAAATTATGAACTCTGGATAATAGAGAGAGGTCTATTCCTCTAATCTTTAAACAGAAAATAAAAAAGAGTTGCAATTTACTTTTAACATACCCTTTAAACTAAGTTAAATCTAAAGTGTTTGATAATTTACGAGTAAGCCAGTATAAATCAGTAAATTCTCTAGTAAATCAAATCAATCATACCTTACCCTCAACTATTATCCATTTTCCTAATAATCTTATTGATCCTATTGCATTCTATTTGATCTATTGATCATTGATTCAAGTCATTTCTTTCTCTTTAGTATAACATAATATACAAAATACATTTTAATTTATTATTTGTATTTGTTTTCTTTTATAAACTTTTGTTTTTTAAATGAAATAAAATTATTCTTATTATTATGTTTATACAAATTAATATAAATAATTTGCATTTTACATACCTTTATAAGCTTTATATAAGTAAATCAGTAATAAATACAGTAAATTCGATGATAATATCAGTAATATCAAAAGTAAATCTGTTAAATAAACCATCAAACTGTAATCCAGCCTTATTCACCTCCTCTACCCATTATCCTAATTTGATAGCTATAGATCTAGTATTGATCTATTGATCTATTGATCTATGATCATATTGACTCAAGTCATATTTATAGTATCATTTTATTATTAATATTTATACAAAATAGTCATTTGAGAATTTTTATAAGTTTAATTTGAGTTTTCTTTAAATTTGTGCATTGTTCTTACTTAAAAAAGTTAGGGTCTGTCATTTATTCAACTTAATAAAAATTTGCAATTTACCATAGTACCTTCCATAAATATTTTTTCCTCGGTGTAATGATTTAAAAATAAATCAGTGTAACAGTAAGTCAATCAAAGTATTATAAATTACAATATTAATACTGTAAATTCAATACTGAATCCAGCCTAACCCTTAGTACCTTAGAAAATACCCATCCATGAGTCATATATATAGATTCTATATTAGTTAAATCTATTGATCTTAATTTTGATCTATTGCATCTATTAGACTCAAGTCATATTTTATTAGTATAACATAACACAAAACTTTATATTATTTTGTTTTAGTTTCTTTTTTAGTTTTCTGTATTTTTACTAAAAATTTATTTATTTTATTTTGTTTTTGGGAGGGAGAGAGGGGAGTAGTTGTTTGAAACTGAATAAAAATTATTCTCTTTTTATGTATATTATAAACATTATAAAAAATTTACATTCTTTACATACCTTAAAGCAGTTAAATCAGTAAATCA
>JABUQX010045258.1:12500-23566 GCA_015478945.1 Trachelipus rathkii | reverse complement strand
TTCAAGACCCCAGAACTTAACCATGTGCTCTTCTTACAGCACTCCACTGCAAAGTCTGGAGCAACTTCCCCCTTATCTTTTTTTCAAATTACCATGAATTGCACACGTTTGGAAACGCCGGTATTCGGGGCATGTCGGGCTTTTGATTGGATCTGATTTAAGAAATCCCCCTAACTCTGGGGTATTTAGTATGCCTCTGCCTTTGGCCCGCCAGAGGAGACATAAATATATATAATATATATATATATATATATATATATATTATATATATATCTATATATATATATATATATATATATATATATATATATATATATATATATATATCATATATATTATATATATATATATAAAAAATATAATATATGTTATATTTATTTATATATTATATATATATAATATATATATATATATATATATATAAATATATATAATAATTATATATATATATATATATATATATATATATATATATATATATATGTGATATAAAATAAAAATCGAGTTTTATTTTTTCATTGTAATAATATTGTAATAAAATAAATATTTGAATAAAACATGTAATTTTTATATTTTTAAATATATTAAATAATATCTTCTTTTTTTGCATAAAAAAAATTATTCATTTTATTTTTTATTAATCCAGGTTAATAATAATCCTATTACATTATCTCATATCTTCCTCTTTAAAAGGAGAATCAAGTGTTTCCTCTTTCATATTTAAGGTCAGGTTCTGTTAGGTTTGGTCAGGTTAGGTTAGGTTAGGTTAGTTAGGTTAGGTTATTTTAGGTTGGTTAGTTAGGTTAGGTTAGGTTAGGTTAGTTTAGGTTAGGTTACGTTAGGTTAGGTTATTTTGTTAAATTTAATAGTTTTATGCAGTATTATTTATTAACCCATTTATGTGGAAAATAATTTAAAAAAAATTAAAGAATTATATAACAAAACTAAATTTAGGCTTCCTACCAACTTAACTATAATAAAAAAAAAAAAAAAAAAAAAAAATTCAATCATAACTCTTAACATAATGATATACATCTAAAAATATATATAAACCATAATATAATAAAAAATAATAAATAAAAAAATTATTTAATATAGGTATAAATAAAAATATATATAAGGAAATTATATGAATATAGAAATAAAAATATATACTCGCATATAAGAAAATTATATGAATTTAGATCTAAAAATATATATAATTAATTATATGAATTTAGATATAAAAATATTTAAAACATATGTTTTTCGTTGCAATATTCTTCACATTAGTTAAATGTGCAGTAAAAATTATATATAAACTATCCTTTATAAATTGCTTTCTTCCTTTTCACATATTTCAAGCACCTTAAAATTAATATTTAGGGTAATATATATATATATATATATATATATATATATATATATATATATATATATATATATATATATATATATATATATATATATATATATATATATAATATAATATAATATAATATATATAGAGAGAGAGAGAGAGAGAGAGAGAGAGAGAGAGAGAGAGAGAGAGATGTAAGTGCTTAAAAAACGCGTTTTTTTTGTTTCTTATTAAATTTTTTCAAAATAAATATTAACAAAGAGCAAGCGATATATTTTTTTTTTTTACAAAATAATATATTTTTATACTAGTTACATTATTCTTTATTATCTAGAGCTAATTTCATGAGTAATTGTTTTGAGAATAGTTTTTTTCTTCCATAATTGTTCTGCATAAATAATTGGTTTTAGAAAGTTATTAGTAACGTAAACGATTTCTTTTTTATGATTTGTTAATGTTGAGTTGGGAAGATTTTCATACACTAAAGTAGTTCCAAACATTGACATTATCCTTAATGTCAATGTCAAGGTTTTGATTATCTTTCTTGAATAATTTTAACAAGTCAATAATATCAAACTGAATGAAAGAACGATTGAACCAGTTATTTTTATACACTACAATAAAACGAAACAATATTTAAAGGATTAGTGTTAAAGAAAAAAATAAAGCAAACAATATAAAATAGTAAAATAAAAAATCATGTAAAAATTTAAAAACAAAAAACAACGCTCAAACTGATAAAAGTTTCATTTTAACCAGAAAGAAAGTGGGAAACAGTTTTTTACAACTCTCTCTCTCTCTCTCTCTCTCTCTCTCTCTCTCTCTCTCTCTCTCTCTCTCTCTCTCTCATAATAATAATAATAATAATAATAATAAATAATAATAAATTAAATAATAATTAATAATAATAATGAATATAATAATAAATAATAATATAATTTTTGCAAGACTTTTCTAAATTTCCTAAAAACCTTCCTAACAGTTTCATTAATTTTCTTCAGGACAATTCTTGAATAAAACAAAACAATTGCCTTCTGAAATAATCCAAGCTTTCGTCCGCTCACGGTGGACATTTTCAAGGAAATGACTTTATTTTAATAACGAAGCAAAAATTAAACTCAAAATATTACAATTATTACAAATATAATAAGTTTAAAACTTCAAAATTTAAAAAAAACGAAAAATAAATGTGAAGTTTATAATTTAGATTGTCTTTTTCCCTTTCTTTCTTCTATGTAAAAATATTTAGGTAATCGGACATTTCGTTATATTTTATATTGATTCGGTCTATGCTTTCTTATAAGAAGGGACTCTGCCAGCTAAGATCCGGAAAATTCCCCTCGTTTTAATCAAAAATTTTGGAAGAATTTACTATTTCATTATTGTGTAATTTTTTATGTTCCTCCTGCATATGATGGTGTATCTTACTTGGTTTGTACCTGTGCTGCAACATACGCTGCCGAAGGGTATTTGTCGTATAACCAATGTAAGTGGCGTTACATCCACTCTCATTGCAATGGAATTGGTATACGACGTTGGTACACTCGCCAGCAGATGGTACATCACGAGCACTAAAGCAAGAAGACAACTTTGTTGGATGGTAATAACTTCTAATAGTGATTGCTTCATTGTTTTTCCCTTTGATATGTTTCTTTAAAATGATTTTCAATCTTGATTCCTCTTCATTTATTGAACCAACCACTTCGCTTTTGTAATAGAAGATGAGGTTATTATTATCTTTGTCTTTAGGATCGGCTAATATATTTAATGTGTTTTTCAGCGTTTTTTCTACCAAATATTGAGGAAAACCATTGTTAATTAGTAGCTTAGTTATTCTTTTAATTTTTTTATCAAAGAGCTCCCAATTAGATGTTATTTTGTGGGCGTGTACAAGTGTTTTTATTATAGATATCTTATAGGCGAGAGGTGTGTATGAGTCGAAATTCATATAAACTCCTTTATCGGTCTTTTTAACGTAAATATCTCTTTCAATTGTACCATCGTTGGTTATTTTCATTTTCACGTCTAAAAAATTAAATTTATTGTTTAAGCATTCCTCATATGTAAAATTTAATTTGCTATAGGTCTCAAGTTTGTTAATAAAATTTTGAACGCTGTTATGATCTTTAAAAATGACACACGTGTCATCAACGTATCTCACGTAAAAGAAGGGGTTAAAGATATTATTTTCTTTAAGAATTTTGTTTTCTATTTCAGACATATAGAAATCTGTAAATGCTGATCTGTTGAGTGATTCGATTGCAACTACATTTTTTTAATCCAAAGTTTCCAACTGAATTCAAAAGGAGCATTTGTGGTGCAAGTTATGAGTAGTGTTTTCAAAATTTCTTTATCTAGGTTTGGGGGCGGAATATTTTCATTATGATAGACATTTTTCAGAATGATATCGATCGTTTCATATACTGGAACATTTGTAAAAAGGCTTTCGACATCAAGGGAGACTAAGTGGTCAGTTTCAAGAATTTTTTGATTGTTGACTTTTTGTATAAATTCCTCCGTAGATTTCACAATGTAGTTTTCATTCAGGTACGGTCTGATCATATTGTTTAATAATTGGGCAATATCATGGGTAACGGTTCCTGTCATACTGATTATCGGTCTAAGGGGTGGATTTTCTTGATTTTTGTGAACTTTAGGAAGTCCGTATAAGAATCCATTGTTGTAAGCTCCAATTCTTTTTATTTTGTTTTTAATTGATGGGTGTTGTATTTTTTGGGCAAGAATATTTAAACTCTTTTTTACATCATCAGTCTGAGTTTTCAAACAGTTTTGAAATTTTGTTTTGTCATTTATTATGTCATGGAGTTTCTTTTCATAATCTGTTTTATTCATAACGACAACTCCTCCACCTTTATCGGGTCTCTTTATAATAATATCGTTGTTAGATTTAAGTGATTTTATCGCTTCTTTAAGATCATTAGATAGGGGATCAACGGTGTTATCTATGGGCAGGTATGAGCCAAAGTGTTTTAATTTAGATTTCAGTTCTTGCTCATTTGAAATTTCAATTTTATTTGTGCTTTCATATATTTTTATGTTGTTATATAGTTTTTCTAATTCAATTTGTTTATTTAGGATATTTCCTTTTCTTTTTAAGCAAAAGTTCAGACCAAGTTCTAAAGCCTCCATTTCTTTTTGCTTGAGATTATAATTTGAGAGATTAAGGACATTGGAAGTCGTTTCTGGGAAATAAATTTTTCCTCCATACAGATTGCAGAGTTTCTTATTGTGGGTTAATAGAACATCGCTAGAATACTGTTCTAATGTTCTTTTGAGGAAAGATATTAAAGAATAGAATTTAAATTTAGTTGTGAGTTTATTCAGTTCTAGAGTGAGTTTGATAGAATCTTTTGAAATACCTGCGATATCATTAATTTTCTTGTTAATTTCCCTTCTTATCAAAGTAAATTTGAACTTCTTGGTTTTATTTTCGTATCTTGCTGCTTCATCATAAAGTTTAAAGTCAGTGAAGTTTGGAAGGAGCTGATTTTTAAGGCATAATTTTAGAAATAATAAATCAGCATTTGTCTTAATATAATTTTTGCAAGACTTTTCTAAATTCCTAAAAACCTTCCTAACAGTTTCATTAATTTTCTTCAGGACAATTCTTGAATAAAACAAAACAATTGCCTTCTGAAATAATCCAAGCTTTCGTCCGCTCACGGTGGACATTTTCAAGGAAATGACTTTATTTTAATAACGAAGCAAAAATTAAACTCAAAATATTACAATTATTACAAATATAATAAGTAAGATTAAAACTAAAATTTAAAATATACGAAAAATAAATGTGAAGTTGATAATTTAGATTGTCTTTTTTTCCTTTCTTTCTTCTATGTAAAAATATTTAGGTAATCGGACATTTCGTTATATTGAAAGAGATATTTACGTTAAAAAGACCGATAAAGGAGTTTATATGAATTTCGACTCATACACACCTCTCGCCTATAAGATATCTATAATAAAAACACTTGTACACAGAGCCCACAAAATAACATCTAATTGGGAGCTCTTTGATAAAGAAATTAAAAGAATAACTAAGCTACTAATTAACAATGGTTTTCCTCAATATTTGGTAGAAAAAACGTTGAAAAACACATTAAATATATTAGCCGATCCTAAAGACAAAGATAATAATAACCTCATCTTCTATTACAAAAGCGAAGTGGTTGGTTCAATAAATGAAGAGGAATCAAGATTGAAAATCATTTTAAAGAAACATATCAAAGGGAAAAACAATGAAGCAATCACTATTAGAAGTTATTACCATCCAACAAAGTTGTCTTCTTGCTTTAGTGCTCGTGATGTACCATCTGCTGGCGAGTGTACCAACGTCGTATACCAATTCCATTGCAATGAGAGTGGATGTAACGCCACTTACATTGGTTATACGACAAATACCCTTCGGCAGCGTATGTTGCAGCACAGGTACAAACCAAGTAAGATACACCATCATATGCAGGAGGAACATAAAAAATTACACAATAATGAAATAGTAAATTACTTCAAAATTTTGATTAAAAAGAGGGAATTTTCGGATCTTAGGCTGGCGGAGTCCCTTCTTATAAGAAAGCATAGACCGGACATCAATATAAAATATAACGAAATGTCCGATTACCTAAATATTTTTACATAGAAGAAAGAAAGGAAAAAAAGACAATCTAAATTATCAACTTCACATTTATTTTTCGTATATTTTAAATTTTAGTTTTAATCTTACTTATTATATTTGTAATAATTGTAATATTTTGAGTTTAATTTTTGCTTCGTTATTAAAATAAAGTCATTTCCTTGAAAATGTCCACCGTGAGCGGACGAAAGCTTGGATTATTTCAGAAGGCAATTGTTTTGTTTATTCAAGAATTGTCCTGAAGAAAATTAATGCAAACTGTTAGGAGGTTATTTTAGGAATTTTAGAAGAAGTCTTTGGGGCAAAAATTTATATTAAACAAATGCTGATTTATATTCTTAAATAAAATAATAATAATTAAAATAATAAATATAATATAATCGATAATATTTTAATGAGCTTTCCCCAATTTTCTACCTAATAGAGGAAACCGACTTTATTAAAGGACAATATAGCTTTGCTAAATGGAACTTGACGTGTGAGAAAGCAATAAATAATGATACATAAAATTCAAATTTCACTTTTGAGAACAATATACATCATAGTTAATTTTGAAATTCTAAACTCAATAATCAAATGCTGTTAAAGGGTTTGTACATTTATTTTAGTTAAATATAAAATTATATATATATATATATATATATATATATATATATATATATATATATATATATATATATATATATATATATATATATATTATATATATATATATATATATTAATTATATATAATATATATATATATATATACATATATATACTATATATATATATTATTATATGAAAAATATAGACATTAGGAAGAAGAAAAATAAATGCTAATTTTTTTGTATGTTAGACATGTCTGTCTTTGGAGAACATGTGAAATAGAAATGAAAAGTTATTTTTGTATGGTTTTTGTAAATTGAAAAAACGTGAACCGAGACTCTAAACAATATTGAATGGTGTCAATGAATCATAGATTTAGAAGTTTATATCGAACAAGCACTCTCTAAAAAACCAAAGTGTTTGCTAAAAACTTTGCAATAAAACGTGGAGATGAAAAGTTGAGCGGAATAGATGCTATATGAAGGGTTAACTTTTGACGTATTCTTGTGCCTGGTACGTCAAAGTGTTCCTTTGAGATGACATCACATGATGCAGCTTTGAAAGACAGATAAATTTTTTAAAAATTAGTGATATTTTGACAAATACAACAAAAACTTTCTAAGCCATTTCCATCGAGATCCGAGTTATTGTACCAAAAAAAATTAAGAACAAAATCAAAGACAAAAAAAGCAAATTTACTATTCAAGGTAGAAGTTTGCCTATGTGGATTTTTTTCGTTGATCATGTTTAAGTAATTTCAAGGAAGAATAATTATCAGTGACCATAAGATTCGTCAAGGACTTAGATGTTGATTCTTGGGTTTTCTAAATTGATTCACTTCTAGGGACGTCAGGGGTTAAATTAACTAATTTTAAATTTTTAATTAAGTAAAGTTAACTGGTATACCAAATATCGCACAATTTTCTACGACGGAATCCCAGTTGTCAATTGGTCAAGGATTTACCACGTTCCTCCTGGCAAAACTAAATGAAACCCACTCCTTAAAAGACAAAACCACACCTGCATCCACTGTTTAGCCCATAGACTCAACATGGTAGTCGTAGATTCTTGTTTGAAAGTTTAAACTGCAAATGCATTTTTCAATTAATTGGAAGCCTTACATGTTCATACCCATCTTCAGAAAGTTCGTACATTCTTAACATCAAAACAGGCTTTTGAAATAGGAAGTTTGAGTAGCACTAGATGGAATTGTCGTCATGAAATTGTAAAGCTGTATTAAACAATTATGAAATAATTAATGAGATTCTGGAAGAAATCAATAATGCTCATGAAAAAGATTCTGTGGAGACGATTAGGATTTAAGTGTTAGTTTATTAGAGTTTCACTCAGTATTATTATTACTTACGAATGTGCTGAGCAAGTATTTTAAACGTAAGGATGCAACTCTTGGTCAAACGAGTGAATTAATAACGGGCACTATTGCTACTTTAGAGAAGAGCAGAAACCAATTTGACGACCTCTGGAACGAAATAAAGAACTTCGCAGAGAAACATGAAATTTCCCTAGAACAAAATAATAGTGAAACTTTGATTCGGTTGATCTATGGCAATATATATTTTTTAAAAGAATTTTTTAAAAATCTAAGAACTTTTGTCAATCTATTTTCCTGCCAAGGCTCCAATTTTTGTTTTTACAGTTATCACCACCGCTCACGGCCAAAGCCCCATTCAAGGAGGCGGGTGCTTCACTCAACAAAATTCAAACTAACGCAAATTACCCGCAGATGAGCCACAGACGCGGGCTTTGAAAGTGAGGGAGATTAAAATTGAGTAGGAAAACACAGAAATTGGAAGAGAATTCCACAGAACAGAGGTGGCAGGAAAGAAGGAGGCACCGCAGCGAACTAGTCTGGATGCTGAACCATCAACACAAAACTCATGTCGACACAAGCACCCCTTGTTCTGCGAGGGCGTCCTTAAAGGAGGCCCAGGCCCACGCGAGTGGAAAGCTCCCCTCGACACCTGCGCTACGGACCTATAGAAAAAGAGATAAAGCACAAACATCGCGCCTCAAAGATAGAGGTTCAAGTGAACTAGAAAGGACAGGACAGTTTATAAGTCTTTTAGCCTTTGACTCGACCTTCCAAAAGCCGGGTGAAACCTAAGCCCCCCCAGATATGAGTAGCCCCCAGTACTCCATACAAGGGCGGATTGAAGACCCTTGTTTAACTGGAGTAACTATGAGGAGGAAAATTGAGTCCCGCAGTCTGAACAGAATTCCCAGATTTCTTTGAAACCGCCTTGCATCCATAGTGAGGTGAGGTCCAAGACATTTTTTTTGTTCTATGTTAAGGCAAGGATGTTTATATTGTCAACAGAGAGACGAGGAGAGAACCGTCGAAAAGAGATAGAAAGTTAGAAGGTGTCTTAGAGAGGGAGATTTGGAGAAGTTGGTTTTAAAGAATAAATTTCACCAGTTGCCGACGGAACCCCCCACCCGGAAATTTCTATCCAGATCCCAGCGAGAATGGAATCGGGAAAGATTAAGACGAGAGGCAATTCATAGAAGTAAAAGAAGGAGCAGAATTTAAATGAGTTGAAGAATGAAGGACGTCGAAGTCCATCCGGATATGAGTGGATAGAGGTAGATGTGCAGACGAGAAGATCCATTATGGGAAAATAGGAGTAAAGTAGGAGATAAGACAGAAACCCTGAAACACCACTATTGACAGAAAAGGAAGAAGAAAGTCGCCCCATCAACACACCGAATATTGAGCGATTTGAAAGAAACCTAGATATAAGTAAGCAAAGAGAAGGAGGAAACCCAAGGAAGGGGAAGCTTGGAGAGCAGTGGCGCGTGCCATAACCCGGTCAAATCCTTTGGATATGTCAAGCGCCCACCACGCAATGTCTCCCCGTAATTCCCTGAGGGGTGGAAAACCATAAATTGTTAGATAAGGAAAGTATATCCACCAGCAGACCCCTCGAGCCGGCCGAAAGCGCGTACTGCCGATCCCAGATAAGAAGGGAAATGGCATTCCAGTGGTCTAAGAAATGAGAGTTGAGAAGGTTTCAAAGATCTTAGATAGAGATACACGTTAGAGCTATAGGGCCGATAGTTAAAGAAGGATCAGAGCGGCTTCCTTTTTCGAAATAGGTTGGAATATGCGCGCTCCACACATGAGAGGAAAGTGCTAGTATTGCAGGCATAGAGAAATATAGTTGAACGAGAGGAGGGCCAGCAGCGGAAGCACAACTCCTCAAAAAACTCGGTGGAGGAATGCCACCGGGACCACCCGCTTCCTAACGTTCATAGATTTCAGGAGCCCATGCACCCCACCGATCAATTGTAATCGTCAGGCAAAGGCATAGGACCACCTGAGAAGAGAAGGAAGGAGGAGAGGAATGCAAGAATCGTCCCAGGGTTGAGTTAAGAGGAAAATAGGGAGGCCCGAAAGAGATTGGCCGTGTCATTGGAGGAGTTAGCAACAGAACCTCAGATCGCAATAAGAGGAGGAAAGGTAATTTACAGAAGTTGTTGGAGATGTTTTGGCAAGAGGCCAGAAAGATTTATCAGTAGGAGAAGAAAACCAAGGCAGGTTAGCGGCACCTTTCGTTGATGAAAGTCGCTTTGCTCGTCGAAGATTTCCCTGCAACGATTTTAGCTGAATTGAAAATTAGCGAGAGTGATAAGTAGGAGAACGAGAATTTTTTCCACCCCCGATACGATTGTCTCTAGCCTGAATGGCCAGAAAGCAAACAAGTACGATCGAACATGGATTATGAGGAGAGAAAGATTTAGTTGAAGAAGGAATGAACTGCTCATCCCATCAACGATACAGCTCCACCTGTCGGCAGAAGGCCGAGCAGGCGTCACCAGAGACAAAGCAGTCACCCCAATTATAGTTAGCGTAGAAGCAGCCCCGCAAGGCCCCAATCGGCCCGATCAAAGTTGCCCAGAAAAAGAACGCACGGGCAGCGGATGGAGTGTTTGGAGAGAAAAGTATTTTAAAATTAAGAGATATAAGGTTATTGGGCAGATTTACCAATAGGAGCGAAGGTGGTGTATTTATAGAGAGAAGACTTAGTGGTGAAACAGCTAGGTCACAGTGTGTTCAAGAATTGGGTTAGGACGACCGGAATGCTGTGTTGGTTCTTTAATAGTTGCTCCAGATCCCGTTGAGAATGCTGAATGATTCGCCTCCTCCCCACCTAAATCAGTATGAAAGGACCCCAACCATTCAGTGGTTGTGTACAATTGACAATCCCCCTAGATAGAGGACCTCAGTATTTGGATGAGAAGATATAACGGTCTCGTGAGGTAGTAAGATATTCAAAAAAAGGCGTGAAAATCTGTTCTTTTAGGAGAACAGTAGCAGAAGCACAAGATTATTGCAGTAGAAGGAAGAAAGATTTTAAGCCACCGAACATCGAAATTAGGTGATTCGAGATTCACGAGACGTGTTACAGGAGTCAATTTGGCTTCTTCATCTTCGTTTGGCAAGATACTACAAGAAAAAATTCCT